>JAZHYW010037763.1:0-167734 GCA_037355805.1 Ixodes ricinus | reverse complement strand
GGTGTAGCACGATTGCCCCGCGTGCAGAATCCCTGTCGCAAAAGCCCCGCGTCAGTAGCCCCACGTTTCGAAAACCCCGCGTTCAATTACCCCGTCCCGTAATCCCCACGTGCCAAAAGCCCCGTCCTCACTACCCCGTTCCACCCTCTTCGCGCTTCAACCAGCATTGTTCCATGTTCCATGTCCCATGTTCATGGTCTACTAGAGGTATTTTAAGTGAAAGAAAGAAATTTGGATCACCAGCGATGCACTCCTCTGTCATAGAGGCATACTCAGACGCAAAATTATAGACTATATCTACCTAGATCAGTACAAATATTTTTTAGAACGACGTAAGAAAAATAAAACTGGTGTTTGGTGCTGTGATAAGTATAACGCCATGCGCTGCGGTTTAACAATTTTGACAGAACCCACTTCGTCGGAACTGTGAATCCGCGCGTGCTTCAGAGTCAAGGAAAGCTTCGGTTCAATGCTTATTGATAATAGCTCTAACTTCAAATGTTTTGCCAGAGACTGCTATTTTTTTTTTGCTTGTTTTTACTTCTGACGTCGCAAGACGTGAATATGTTTAGTGCACGCCTGAAGAGCGGGAAGTTTTATCCAGTTTGTCCTTACTTGAGTCCCTGCTACGGCATGATTACGTTACACAAGCTCGCGTGCACACTTACTGTGTCAGTTAAAAGCGGAATGCTCCGTTGTTACGTTGAGGACCCGGCCATCTGACACAGGGGATTCGCGTTATGGGCTTCTGAAACTGGGGCTTTTGAAAGCGGGGCAAAAAGGACGGGGCGTTTGCCGCGGGGCATTTGACACGGGGCTTTTGACATCGGGTGCTTTCGTGCACCACCCGAATTAAGATATATGTGGGTGCGTCCTAGATAAGCCTTTTGCTAGTTTATGCAGACGTGCAAACCAAATTCATCCTTTCTTTCTTCGAGAACCAAATCTTGCGAGAACTACTTCGTGTAGCGCGTCAATAATGCGCAAAACGTCATTTTTCCTTGATGTCACGAGTATAGACGGCAAGGCCCTATCACTGGATTTTATTACGTCATCTAAGAGGGGCCAGCATGGGGCACAAATTGGACGCGAGTCACGTGTCAGCGTTCGACGTGGATTCGCATTCTCACTGACTGAGCAGCGAATCCTTGCGAAGTACTGACGTAGCACTTTTGTCCAAAGTGTGCCCCGTGCTGGCCCCTCGTAGATGACGAAAAAAATCAAGCGGTTAGGCCTAACTATTTAGGAAGTGTTGTTCAAGCCCATCGAGAGAATTCACCGGACCACCACTGCTTCTATGCATGTTCCGATGAAGCGGCAGTCTATTTGCAACTCCAGCCAGTCACTCGCCCTCTCGAGGACGAACAAAGAATCAGAGGAGCGGGGAAGGCGGCGGAGACAGTGGCAGCGACTCGGGTCCTTGGTGCTGCTGTTACCGCATGGTTCTGGTCGTCGCGTTCGTGCATCACGCAGTTTTAACAGAACGAGCGAGTGCGTTAAAATAGGAATTGTTGTGTTCCGCTGCGCAACGTTAGAAAAAATCAACGTGCTCATTAAGTGCGTCAACATAACTGTGATATGCTCCTGCCCTGACCGTTTTGTGTTCGTATCAAAATAAATTAATTTTAGCGCACGCGTCACCGAGGCAGGCGCGCGGATAAAGCCCGTAGAATCTATGCCCGTCTTTTCCGCCATCTTGGAACTACCGCTCAGCCATCTATAGGACGTTGGAGTTGCGAATAGCGAAGTGACAGTGATCAAGCGGCCGTGGTTAAACACCACTGTTTCGAGAGCAGAGACGGGCGCATACTTGGCAAGATATGCACGAATAAATGCACGCACAGCACCCACACACTCGCGAGCGCGCTTATAAATACCCAGGAGAAAACGCCAAAACGCATGGGAAACCACTGTCGCTCGGCGCATCCTTGATTTCCGATTGGCTTAATAGACCTTTCAAAACCACGTCGACCCACATCGACGGTTGTCATTTTTTGCAGGGGGGGGGGAGCTGGAAGTAATGTTTTTAGTTGTTTTGTTTTCTTTTGCCCGATCACTGAAGATATTCCTCACCGCCTGGTGATAGTCACAAAATTGCAGAGGGTAAGCCAATTGCGAATGAAAGCAATCATACCTTTGGTTCTCAATTTTTAGGCTAGGTGGCGCAAGCTACCGCTATTATGAAGGGTACAGCCGTTGCAGAGCCGTATATGTAGAGAGTTTGGTCAATGGGCGGCGCGAGCAGAGCCAGGGCGTACGGCAGACTCGGAAAGAGGGCTTGGCATGCTCTCTTGACCAACCAGAAGCCGAAAAGAATCCCTAGCGGTGGTAGCGAGAAACAGTTCTGATCAAAGGTCTATGTTCGTAAATGGTTTTAATAAGCGCGTAAGAGTGAAGTGTAGTAACTCTTCGTGGTTGAAAATAGGGTGCACGTGTTGTTTTGATCATGATCATGCAGAAAGGTGTAAGAAACGAATGCGCCGCTCAACTCTGTTTTGCTCGGACAGAGTGTGACCGCTCGGACGGCAGATTCCCGGCCCTCGGCGCTTGGCGTACGGATTATGTCGATCATTCCGCTAGTCGCACTCTTCCACCATCATTTTGGATGAGCGTGATTGAAACATCACGTGTACCATATTTTCAGTCATCGAGAGTTACTCCGATGCAGTTATCAGGTTTGTTTCTCGCGACCACCGCCAGGGTATTATTTCCGGCTTCTGGTTGGTCACATTCGAATTTCTGAAGACGCCCTGGAACACGCCCAGCCCGGTTTCGGCCAATGGCGCCTCCTCATTTGTCCCCTATACTTCCCAACGAATGGCCAAACTCTCTACATATACGGCTCTGAGCCGTTGGCATCCATCCATCTAACTACTAAAGGTACGAAGCGTGTGATTTCACGCGGGCTCCGATGACGCAACTGAATCGTATACGTAATCAAAATGACGTGCTTTGCGAGCCTCTCGCTGGAAGTCGCGGTTCGAGGGGCGTCTGCTTTCACGCAAGACTAAACTCGTCGAAGCGATGGACGGCAGTGTGACGCTGCGAGTTATCGGAGACCAATCCAATGCCGTTTGAGTGCCACGGGATCCTCGGGAGAAGCACAGGGATACCCGGAAGCGCATAGTCCCGTCGTGGTATACCATCGCAGTGCTCGATCGACACGGATGGCTTCTATTAGCGGCGAGATGTTTTGGTGGCGCCCTCCTATGGTTCCCCCTGTGACGTCATTACCTTGCGAACAACAAGTTCGATGGTGTTTGTTATTAGCATGGTGGAAGCTTGAAATCATTGCGCTCTCAAAGGAACACTGCCAACACCGTCAAAATTAAAGTTCCTGCATTCCTCTTATTTCCGTCGATGATAAATCCCCTTTCCGATGTCATAGTCAGCGTTCGGCCAATCGTGGAAGGCCGACCACAGCGACGCTTTCGGTCGCGCACGTCGCCAATAGCATCCGTTGCTGCGGCCCATGGTAAGGCGAAACCGGTTAAAGTGAATAATCGATCGTGATTTTGGTTCTCCTTCTTGTTCTTTGCGTGACGAATATCTGGGTGCTATCTATAGAGGAGGTCGAACGAAAGAGACGGTGGTGTGCTATGGCGTGAGCGCAACGAGCGCTTCCGAGAGTTTGCGAGCGTCAAAATCGGCCGCAGTGTTGCGCGTGTTACGTTGCGAAATCGCCTTGGCAGTTATTAGCTCTCCCTGAGGAATGCGTTCGACGGTCGAGCCGCTGGTAACGAGGTTAAGGCTCGAGCCGCACGCCTGTCCGTGCGGTTAGTGGAATGGATTGACAGCCTTCTTTGATGGAGAGCAAAATTGTAAAAAAAAAAGGAAAAAGCCTTGGGAAGCATTTCGAAAGCGAGACGATAAAACCTGGAACGCGCGTGCAGAAACGGAAGTAAGAACTTACAAAAACAAAAAAAGAAAATATCGTACGAAAATTGGAACTTAATGAAATAGTTCCACATCATCTTTATTGCGCGTGAACCTTCTATTGTCTACAGCAATGGAAAATGTGCCTTGAACAAAGGTATATTTTGAGCATTAATGTGACAATTTGGGCAAGGCGGTTCGTGATCACGTAGGTAAGCGCCGAAAAACACAGCGACCTTGAAATAAAATATTTAGGGTTTTACAAAAATAACGTCGAAAGTTCACGTGTGTGTGTGTGTGTGTGTGTGTGTGTGTGTGTGTGTGTGTGTGTGTGTGTGTGTGTGTGTGTGTGTGTGTGTGTGTGTGTGTGTGTGTGTGTGTGTGTGTGTGTGTGTGTGTGTGTGTGTGTGTGTGTGTGTGTGTGTGTGTGTGTGTGTGTGTGTTTCAATTGACGTACAATTTTCGGTTGGTTTTTTTTTGTCCATCTCAACACGAGCCTGCCTGAAGAAAAATAGAGACACTATATAACGGGCTGGTGTTGAAGGTGCCGCGCGGATGATTAAACCAAAATTGACGACCGGATACAGTGCGAGTATTTGGTGCTCACTGCTATGTTTGCACTTTGGTTGAGGTTCAAAGGAAATTGAGACTTTTGTACCGTTATTCACGAACCGAAACTTGCAGAAGCTTAAACTTGAAAAAACTATGTCATCGAGAAACCGAGCAGAAAGAAACTTTAATAAGACTCATGGATCACAAAAGGCGTTTTGAAAATTCTACTCAGCCATAATATTAATAAACAGGTACGAACAAACTGTTTGCGAGAATTAAAAGACGTCAGAATGTAAGAACGAGCTCCCATAAATGCATATTCTTCTAAGCCAGCGGCTCTCAAACTCTGGGTCACGACGACTCCGAGGGGAGGTCGCGACAAATTCGGCGGAGAATCGCGAAGCGACTCGGCGGTGGCGTCGATGGAACGCTCCTCCTGTGTGGTGTGGTTACCGCGTCCTAAAAGTGGTCGCTCAGTTTGTGCCCTGTTCACGTTATAGAAGTGTATTGTTGTCGCCGGCCACGAACCTGGCAGCGTCATGGCATCAATGGTGAATGCGGCAGACACCGTCATTCTCAAATCTATCAGTCGACAAGCTCCACGGAAGAGCGACCTTCGTGAAAACGGTTCTTCTCTGTTGCCTGGGCGCGAGCAGGCGCGGGCGGACAACGTTCTTAGCGCCACCCGGCGTGACCGCCTCCACGGACAACGGAGAAAGTCCGTTTTCGACCGACGCACTTTGTACACCAACTTTCGCGCAAACGTAATGTTTGTCAGAAAGGAAAAAACAAACAAAAACAATACAATCCTTTTCTGCCACAGGCAATGTGTATCCAACGTTCCACGGGTTCCGTCGCTTCTGTCCATATAGGGAGGGGGCTGCGCGGCGAACGCCACCGAGAGCACGTACCGCGGAAAGGCGCCAGGCGTCCGAGGAAGTTGGTCAACTGACTTTTAATCTATCAGCGTTGGCAGGCACCTAACCTGCCGGAGGTCACTCTCGAGCTCGGCTGTCCACGGAAGCTAAGGCAACCTGAGAAGTCGCGACGAGAGAAACACTGCGTTCTTTCCTGCTTTTTTTAGAGCGCAGCTCTTAGGCGCCCGTTTCCGGCTTGAGCGGCGTCGCCGTCGCCGTCGCCGTCGGCGTAACCGCGCGGTGCATGATGGGTAAATTTCCCCGCTAAATTTAGCGGAAAATTTTCCCCGCTAAGTCTAGCGGAAAATTTTCCCCGCTAAATCTAGCGGGAAATTTTCCTCGCTAAATCTAGCGGAAAATTTTCCACTAAATTCTAGCGGGGAAAATTTTTCCGCTAGATTTAGCGGGGAAAATTTTCCGCTAGATTTGGCGGGGAAAATCTTCCGCTAGATTTAGCGGGCAAACTTTTCCGCTAGATTTAGCGGAAAATTTTTCCCGCTAAATCTAGCGGAAAATTTTCCCCGCTAAATCTAGCGGAATATTTTCCCCGCAAAATTTAGCGGAAAATTTTCCCCGCTACATTTTAACGGGGAAAATTTCGCCCCCTCCTCGAGGTCACGTGACCTCCAGGCCACGCACCCTCCCCCTCCCCGAGGTCACGTAGACCCCCCCCCCCCCGTTTTTTCCCCCTCCTCCTCAAGAGCTGCGCTCTAATCCGGCGTTACAGGGAGTTGTAAACGCCTTTCATTTTTTTCTTCTGAACTTGTACGTTTACTTGCCAGGATCGCGGCATTCGAGGCAGCGTGATACTCCGGCTTTTGTAACTGCATTTTTTGCGACTTGGGGGCAACTTTCGATGCAAGGGCGGGACTCGAAGCTGAACACGTCCAGTAGTAGGCGCGTTTCAGTCACGGTATATTATTGCGGCGTTCAATCTCCGCTCCAACGGACACTGTCACTTTATAAGGAACAGTCATTCCTGCCACTATCTGTTTTTTTTTCTTCTTAATGCTGCTAAACCAGCTGGTTCACTAACTATTGAACGGACTTTCAGCGTCAATTTTGTTTATGCACTTAAATCGAAACGCTTGTGGTATGGCTAAAGGCCGGGAAGTCGCGAAGCTGTATATATTTTAATGCGAAAGATGAAGCGGAGCCGGCGGCGTCTATAATAACAAAAAACGCGAAAGAAATGCCTATTTTCCTATTGGCTGAGCAAAACGGCTCTTAGATAGCCATTAGCGGTCGCTTCACGAGAGCGCGGTTAGGTGGAAAGAAAGGGGGGCGGTCGTTCTGGCAACCTCGGCAATAGCGAAACGTGGCCGTCCACGCGAATGCACCGCAGACGAAGTAAGGGAGTGGAAGAACGACATTCATGCTTTCGTATTCACATTTCAAAGAAAGAGCTTAGGCGTCCTCGGAATTATTTTATGCGCGGGGCAGCAGAATTTAAAAATCACTTTTCTAAGCAGATTTTTTTTCGTTTTCTTTTTCAAAGATTACAATGTTTCTTTCTTTTAAAAAAACTGAAACGCCAAAACGCAAAAAAAATCTATTACTTCGCTTTAGGATTGACAATTAGTGGCTACGTCGACTGCGTCATTAAAGCTTCATTTAGTTAAGGGTACGGTTATTAAGAGCAGAGAATTTTTCTCGAACCTTTACTTTTTTCTTTTTCGTGTCACTCAAGCCCTAAACAAAATGCAAATAATTCAACGTGCGCAAGGAAAAGCTAATTGATTTTTAAGGGTAGGACTCTTCGTCCACTTTTTCAGCTAACATGCGTGCCACTGGCCCCATTTGTATTTTATCCCTTTTAATCCCTGGCTGACCTTGCGTGATTAAGGTCGCCGTTAATCGATTAGTACTTTAACAGCGATTAACGGGTCGCCTAATTTCTTCCGGATAGCGTTCCGGTGAACGTTCCGGGAAGACTACACTGTCACTGATGAAATCTGATTGCACGAATATCGCACCTCCATTCAGAGGCAGTTACCAGTCTTCATTTCTACTAAGTAAAAAAAGAAAAACATCGAAATGTATATACAAAAGTAGCTATTGTACCGGTTAATTGTTTCCATGCAATTTTGCAGTCGATGTACGTAAAGAACTCAAAGAAACAAAACGGTAGAGCGAAGCGCGTGACTTCGCGCATATCGTCACTCTAGCAATCCGTAGAGTAATTAAAAGGCGGAGTCATACGGTTGCGTTAGAGTAACACTATTTATGCTAGCTATACACGCTAGAGAAACTGCATATCCTCCTCAAGCGGCGTATTCGCGACTCCAGCAAACTCGACAGCACCTAGCGGCTGAAACAGAAAGCTGAAGCAGCAGGTCTGCCTCACCAGCCTTCGAGCGAATCAGCGGTCTACAGCGCCTGGCGATCTAAAGACAAAGCCGTGAAGCTAGGTTAGAAAAAATGAAAGCCGTTTACAACTCCCTGTAACGCCGGATTGGAGCGCAGCTCTGAGGAGGAGGACGGAAGGTACTGAGGGGAGGGTATACCCCTGCTTCCTCCTCGTCCCTCGTTATCCTGCCTGCTACTCCTCCTCCCCTTATCCTCCCCTCCACCCTCCTTCTCCTCACCCTCTCCTCATCCTCTCAACCTCATCCCCTTGCCTCCCTCCTCCTCACCTCCCTCCTCCTCCACCCCCCTGCTCATCCTCCCTACAGCCCTCCTTTCTCCACCTTCTCACGGGGGTCACGTGATCTCTGGGAGGAGAGTCACGTGACCTGGGGGCATGCACCTGTAGAGCCACGTGACCTGGGGGGTCACGTGAGCCTCCTGGAGTCACGTGGACACCTCTAGGTCACGTGACTCCCTAGGCCACGTGGCCCCCCAGACCACGTGGCCCCAGGTCACGAGACCCCCAGCTGGCCACGTGGCCCCCGGTCACGTGACTCTCTAGGCCCCAGGTCACGTGACCGGGGACCGACTCCTAGATGCGGACGTCTAGGCCACGTGGCTCCTCGGGGTCACGTGACCTGGGGCCACGTGGTCTAGGGGCCACGTGGCCTAGGGTCGACTGTGACTGGGGCTACGTGACCTAGGGGTCACGTGACCGTGGTGCGCTGACGCCGACGGCGACGCCAACAACGACGCCGACGGCGACGCCGCTCAGGCCGGAAACGGCGCGTGTGCGTAGCATGCATGCAGCGGTCTTGGTCTAAGAGCGGCGCGATTTTGCCGTCCCGGCGCTCGGCCACACCAATGTTGAGGGCACGAGCGACGGCGAAATCGCGCCGCTTAGGCCAAAATCGCTGCATGAAAACGCTTAAGAGCTGCTCAAACGAGCCGTTTACAAACAGCCGCCTGGCTACACGAGGCAAACGCGCAGTTCTACACGAGCTGTGGGAGCACTGCGCAGAAACCGAATTTGCGTGAAGCTAACTGACGCATGCACCATGCTCGACAGCAGCGCCACCCCATCGGCGTGACGTCAGAGCCGCGCGTTGGTCTGTGTGCAGTTACTTTAGCGAGACCAAGCGCTCCGCTGGTCTTTTTGGTTTTGTCGAGCACTGTTCATACGTCGACGCTGTTAGAGCATAGGTTAGGACCTCCAACAAGGAGAGATAGGGCAGGGCGTCTTTTTTGAACGACCGGCGTCCCGCGGGCGGGCGCTCGTTGCCATTCACCGTAATTACTGCCATAGCCTTCTTTATTTTATAAAGCCGGTCCAAACGCGAAACAACGTGAACGCTGTAAAAGGGAAAAGAGCAGAGAAGGGGGCGCGCGCAGGGGCTCTGTCCGGTAGCGCCAAACAATTCCCCAGCGGTAAAATCCGGAAGCACGAAAGCGCTCCTTTCGTTCTTTGTTTTTTATGGAAAGAGAACATTTTGCGTCGACCCTTCACTATTCCGCTCTTCTCCCATTTCTGCACGTGACGATAGCCTCCTCTCCATCCCCCCCCCCCTGCAGTTTGTTGTTGTTTTGCGGAGAGGCCATCACACGTATTGTTGGCGCTGGCTGAAGGGTTACCCCATGAACTGGATCTGCGCTACCCTAGGCTATAGGTACGCGTTCCGCGCTACTCGTAGCCCTTTTTTCGGCGGCCACGCGCCCCATGGCTCCGTCGCAGAATTGACAGGATTTCTAGGAATAAAGGGGGCTACGACCGTGCTTTGGCTTCGCGTACACGCTCGAGGCTGACAATACGCCGAAGCGTTAGTGAAGATAGGAAGCTTGTGCTGGAGGTGGGACAACTGAAACTCCTCCCCGCCGTTCTGATTCTGTCTGTGATTATAAAAGGATAACCGAGAACTGTGCAACGTTGTCGAGCGTAGTGTCGTTGTCGTAGTGCTCCGACGCTGTCGAAGCTAATTGCGCGAGGACGTGGCTATGTTTACCGTTTCCTTCGCTCCAGTGCGCGCACGCAAGTGCGACGCAAGACGCATTCGCGCTATACAGTGCCGAGTTGCAGCAGCGTGAAGACTACGCTAACCTCCACAGCGTCGCACTAGAAAACAAAAGAAAAAATGAAATACGTTTACAACTCCGTGTGATGCCGAATTAGAGTGCAGCTCTCGAGGAGGAGGAGAAGGTATGGAGAGGAAAGTATGCTCCTCCCCTCCTCCTCATCCCCTCCTCCTCATCCTCCTCCTTCCTCCTTCGGCAGCTTCACGTGAAGGTCACGTTGTGGCCTTCACTGTGAAGATCGTGACCTTCACGAGTGACCTTCGTGACGTCACTCGTGATCCTAGTGATCCTCGTGATGTCACACGTGACGTCACGTGTGACGTCATTATGAGAAACGTCCCATAATGCAACGCGCGGTCACGCCGACGGCGACGGCGACGCCGCTCATGCCGTAAACGGGCGCCTAAGAGCTGCACTCTAAAAAGATAAATTTCACTGTTTACGAGAGTCGCATTTAACGCGTGCTACAAGGTTGTAAGTTGAGTCATAGCCTCCTCTATACTCACAGAGCCTGGCAGTTCGACGACGGAGCCATGGAGTGCCCGGTCGCAGATTTGGAGCGCGAGGATCTGGTAGCACAGAGCATCAAAGAGCCATATCTCGAGGAGAACCTGGACGTCAGCGCACAGCTTTTGCAGCGGCGAGGACCCGAAAGACACTTGTTCGCACGGGTGAAGTGTGTTTCGGCGTCTCGCCGCAGCGGGACGCCAGTCACTTGGTTCGCCTAGAGTTCTGTATGAGGCTCCCTACGGGAGCCAGAGTTGCGCGTTTGATTCCACGTGCCGCGTGCCGCCCTCGCCGCTATTCGCCGAGATCCGATCACGTGAGGAGCCGAATCAAGTGTCGTGCAGCAAAGTAGACGTTGCACGCGCCCCGACAGTACGTTCCCCTGCTTTGAGCGCGCCGCGCGCCTCGAACGCGCGGCGCTGCTATTCGCCGAATTCAGTCACGTGAGGAGCTGAATCCACATGCCATGCATGAACGGCGCAACTCTGGCTCCCGTAGAGGCCTATACAGGACCTCGGGTTCGCCCAGAGCCGGTTCTCCTCTCATCCGTTTCCTGTCGCTCCGCCTTTTCCATTTCGGCGGCCGCTTCTCATGGTGATCTTCCAGGCTTTGTCAGTATATAGGAGGCTATGGTTGAGTCGTTGAACGTGACGAATAAACAAAAGCGCGAGTGTGTTCCGCGTTCGTTCCTCGTGCCCCGTCCTTTTGAGCGCTGTTTTATCATCGTGTCTACACGTGCTAGATCGCATTTCAGCAAGGGCGCATTCGCTACTGCAGCGAGAAGAAAGAAAAAGAAACGCCGAAAACGCCCAAACACAGCAATGAAACGCAGCCCGAGACGTTTCTAAAGAACTGATCGGCGAAAGGTTGCACAGCAAACCCCCAGGGCTTGTCATACATCGTTGTAGCAGTGTCGCCATTTCAGCCGCATGCCGACTTCTTGCTGTAGACGCATTCACAACAAGCGCTTTGCGTTTTTTTTCTTTCTATGTTTTTGTATATTTTATGTCAGCCTTTGCGAGAATCCAAACTACTTTTTCATGCTTTTGAAGCGAAAACGATTACTCGAGGAGCGTCGGCTATACAGAACCACTCTCCCGACTTTAGGCGTCGTTCTGAATGGGAGATTTTCACGCGTCCCCTTCCATCTCTTCCAGACCGCACAGTGGCGAGTCGCCAGACGTCTGAAGGGCGCCTTCCAGACGCAGATCGGTCACGTACAAGACTTCAATCTCGTTCGATTTCCGCGGCAGAGGAGGCTCGTCGCCAAGCCCGCCATTCGCTTCTCGTCACTGGCAGCTGCTTGGGGGCGACTGAACTCTGTTTTCTGCAGGACTGCCCTGAGCCCTCGGCACGAGGCGCTCGGCTATGATATAGATTACTCTAGCTCTCTTCAAATATGGATTGCGACGAAACCTTCCTTTAACAATGTTTCTTACGTATGATTCTATGAATCGTCTAAAGAATACATCGAAGCATACGTGTATCATGGCAAGTCGTGAGCGAAGGCATATATAAGTACTTATATCGTTTCTACTGCGTATCAAAGAAGCGGCAGGCTCTTAGATCGACCGCAAAGTATCGGCTCTTAACCTGTCGCGTCCCGATTTGGTAGCGTTATTACAGGCGGTGCATTTTTTCACAAAAATTGCAAGAGAGCGAGCTTACCTGAGGAAAAAGTAAAGAAAGAGAAAGGCTTAGCTCCTATGGAAACGTAAGAAGCCACCGGACTTCAGACCATAGGGCGCCCTATGGTTTCAAGACCGGTGGCTTCGCCGCGTTTCCATAGGAGCTAAGCCTTTTTTCTTTTTTACTTTTTACTCAGGTAAGCTCGCTTCTTTGCGAATTTTATAGAAAAAATGCACCACCTGTGACTAACGCTGCACAAAATCGGAGCGCGATAGGTTAAGAAACTGAATTTTTGCGGTCGATTTAAAGAGCCTGACCGCTCCTTGATACACCGGTATATTTGTTCTCGTGAAGGGTGTCCCTGCAAGAAGCGCAAGATTTAGTTTGGAAGAATATATAACAGTCGATTTATTCAACAAAGTACCGGCAAACCTTTTCTTCGAAGTTCTTTAATGCATGGCACGAAAACCTTAAAGAGACCACGAAATCCTTTTTTTTTTACCTTTTTCCTCCTTAGCTTTAATCCTCAACTCAAAAAGCGAAGTGAGAAATCACGTGTTCTTGGCGAGCTTGGGCAACGGAGGCAATGACTCCAAGCTTCCACGCATGGCCAGAAATTTTCGACCGGCACTTCTATAGTTGGTGACAGGAAAGAAGGTACGAAATAGTCCGCTATATTGTCAAATTTTCGTACCGAAAACCAGGGCTTTCCACGCTCGTGCACTAGTTTTATTTTCGCGCACAAAATGATATGCGATTAATACAATCCCGATTTATCGCAGCCGAAATTTTATTTCATGGTCTCTTTAAGGATAAGAAGTTATGCAGTCGTTTCGGAGATCGAAGTATAGTATTTTGTTTCATTGACGTCGCGTGACGTCATGGTATCACGTGACATCAGTACTTGAAACCGTTAAGTCTCGTTGTCACGTGAACTGATGATGACGTCAGGCCACGTGACCTCACTTTCCCGCCAAATGTTTTGGGGGAAAGGCACGGACGGACAGACGGAAGGACACATTTCTGGGATCAGGGGTTTTGTTAAAAAAGCCTTTGAGGCTTTTTTTTTCGTCTTCATTGATTAATTTTGTCAGCGCGAGACGGCTTTACATGGGTAGAAATCACAACGGTAAATCTAAAACATACACTTTAACCAAAATAAATATACAAACTAAACAGTCACCCAATAAGAAACGCCAACAACATGCCACCCGTGCAACAGGTGCAAGGCTGGAGGTTCGAGAGCGCGGATGATAATATTTTCATCCGAGTTTTTGAATACGTTAGATTAACGTAGTTTTTTCCTTAGCTGTAAGAAATGAACACCGGAAAATAAATGATTAACCTGACAAAATATTTTAGCGAAAAATATTTACGGCACCAATTCGTGTACCCCTGTAATACTTTTCGTGAAACACCGAAAGAAAAAAACAAATCGAGCCACTTCGTTGGCATGAAATATCTCAGTCACTATTGTACCTCTTTTATTTTTAGTACAGGCGTAATTAAATTGGTATCAACGACCTTGCTCCCGCCTTTATATTTTTAATAGATTTTTTTTTTACGATACGTTTTCGAGCGCCTAATTTAATGAGGTAGGCGCGTTCTCTGACTCCGACTTCAAGGGCTTAGAGGCAATCAACTTCAGTTCAAAGTCTGTCTTTTTTATAATCAAAATTGTTCTTCTCATTTATTTTTGTATCTATTTCTTAAGAGGACAGACATCTTTAGCGAGGTAAGCTCGTCTCGACGACCTCACCGCAAGATGGCGCAACAGTCCCTGACTCTACCGTCGCAATCTCGAAAACTGGACCCAAATGTTGCAGAGTAAGCAGGGTCATGAAACGCAAATTCAGTCCGAAACGACGCCGCGAGAAATTTCTTGAGAGACAGGCACTCGACTTTGTCCCCGTGAGGTAGCCAGAAACACCGGAGCCAGATATTTAAGTATATAATAAGTTTCACGATTAGTAGTACTTAAGCAATAGCTCCTTATGTCGGACTAGTAACACTAAGTATGCATAAGCTTAATAAATGTTACGAGTTAGGCAAATGATCGGGGGGAAAACATTGGCAACGAATTTTACCTCGCAAGTAAAAATAATGCCTGGGACATCGTATTAAAGAAGCGATCGTTTAAATGCTTTTAGAAAATATTAAACGGTCATTTCGTGGAGTGACCTCATCGTTTTATCAGTGTCCCCGGTGAATTCAGCGGGCAAACTGAATTCGTGTTTAGGCCACGTTACGGAAGTTTCCCCGCTAAAGTTAGCGGGCAAAGTAAGTTGGTGTAAAGGTCACGTGACAAAAGTTTTCCCCCAAAATCTAGTGGGAAAACTGAACTGGTGCATAGTTGACATGACGCCAACTTGCCCGCTATATTTAGCCGGGAAACAGAACTAGCATTCACGCGCTGAAGTCATTCTGAATGTCATACCGCAGACTTTGACTTCAGATCAACCTTGGGGTTTTACGTGCCAAACCGACGAATGACATCTGGTCAGGCACGTAGCCAGGATTTTGTTTCGGGGGGGGGGGGGGGGCATGACAAAATGTTGTATGAGGGGGGGAGGGAGGAAGGAGGTCCCAGCAAAATGGGAGATATCGGGAAAGGGCCCCCCCCCCCTAGATACGTGCCTGCATTAGGTGTATACGGCTCGGCAGAAGGCTGAGGATTAATTTGGACGTGCTTCCGAAATCTCCTTCTCACGAAATTTCCTCCTTTCGGAAGCACATCTTCTGACGTGCTTCCGAAATCTCCAGTACCCGGCACCCTCCCTGCAATGACAGCAATAGCATATATTGTTATTGCTGTCATTCTGAATCCTCCCACATCACACAGTCTTGTGTGTTTTTTTTATATGCATTTTGCATTTGCGTAAATTTTGTACGCCTCCCCCTCACAATAACGCCCTAGAAAGGGCGCTGCTGGTAACCGAATAAATAAATAAATAAATGAGCCTCCGTCGGATTGCGGCAGTCTGGTGCACGTTATTCGAAAAGGTAATCGATTACAATTACTACAACTCTTGGTTACAAAGTATTGAACTAGATACCTCGATTACTTAAAAATAAAAGTGATTGGCCGTTGCCCTAAAGGTAACCGTTTCGTTTACGATTATTTCAGATTTTCAAAATTATATATTTTCCTCCTGTTTTTTTTTAAACGGGTCTTTCGTAATGCCCATTATTGGATTCGAATCGCCGGACTATAAACTGCTTATCTCCCTAATCCACCAATTTTGCTAAACCATGTCTCCTGTCCGAGACTCGGTTCGAGGGTTCCTTGGTTGGAAACTTGCGCAAACAATGGCCGCCGTTAGGAAGGGAATTGGGGAAAATAGGGACGGTTACGAGTAATTTAATTAGTTGCAAAAGTAATGAGATTACCCTCGCGAGTACTTCCTAACAAATGTACTCATGTGATTACAAAGTTACTAAAGAGAAGGTAATCGATTACAAGTAATCTCACCACTTGTAACGAGCACAGTACGGGTCTGGGTTGAGGGCACCTCGGCTGGGATTCGAACCCGCCACCCGAGGCGGCTCTGCAGTGCCAGATATAGAGCCGCCGACGATCTAAGAAACGCGGGGCGTGGCCAATAGTCCCGAGCATCTCATTATCGCTAGACAACCAATCAGATTGCGGCGTCAGAGGTCGCCAAAGAACGTGGGGTCTCCAAACTGTTTGGCTAAGGGGCAGATCGGGAACCTGTCGTAGTCTAGAGGGCCGGAAAATAAATAAGATAATAAGAACGAGGAAATCTCATATAAATATATACCTAAATAAGCATTTAATTGTGGAAACTTAAGCTATGGTTTTACCGTATTTACTCGAGTAATAGCCGCACTGTTTATGAAGAAAACCTGAGTCCGCTTTTCCGCAGAGCACGCAGATTGCCAATCACCGCGATCGACAGCATGACTCCAGCTGTTTAGGAGGACAAAGATAACGTCTTCGTGCGAAGATACCATCTGTGAAGATTGCATTTGTATGCAGAATCGTGTTCTCTATCTGGTTATTCGCTATGTTGTTTATGCGCAACGCAATGATTGGCTGTATATGTGTTCTGTGGGAAAGTAGACGCAAGGGCTTTGTTCATAAATAGTGGGGCTACTATACTTCGTCTCACCCTACGATGGACTAAAGGCAAATGCTACGGACCGCCAGATCCAATCACGAGCCCCTCAGAAATTGTGCGGTATTTCGCTTCGATGCACGTATCGGATCCCGCGTCTCGGATCACTGATCAGGGGATGGGTGGACAGTGGCTCGAATCGAAGAGCACTGAGTGACTCAACAAGTTTACATCGCAAAGAAAGCCACGACATATAGGCTCTTTGCAGCGTCGAAGTTACAGAAATGATGCGGCGCTTTTGGATTCGGAGCATTATTCGTCCACCCCTAATCAATATTAAGCGTGTCATAGTATAGCGTGGAATGGGATTGGACCTGGCGGCCCGTGGCTTTCGCCTTTAGTCCATCGTAGGATGAGACAAAGTATACTCGAGTAAATACGGTAGCAGTCTGACCGCGACTATGAGCTGTCAGCGAGTACGGAAACGTTATTCCCGCCTTCATTGATAGGGTAGTTTCCCCTCTAAATTGATAGGATTGATTGGTAATGCATACACGTACACATCAATTAAGATTTTCCCGCCAAATTTAGCGGGAAAAAAGATACGCGTTATACGTTGAAGATACACTAGTTCTTGGGGTCCTCTTTTCATTTTACGCACTGGCCGGTATAGCCGAGGTTTCGGAGCGGACCCAACGCGCGTTTTGTGAAGTTGTGGCCCGCTAAACTTAGCGGGAAATTAATGTCACGTGACGTCGCGGTTCCAAGCGACGTCAAACGATTACGTGGTGTCATTGCCTCACGTGACGCGAGTCCACTCAAGCGGGACGTTTATTAAGTCCACTCAATTAAAAAAGCGGCGGAGTAACTGTTTGCAGTAGTGTGCATGCAGCCTCTCGGCTATCGTCGCAGCTCATGAAAAACAAAACGTAAAGCACGCATTTTTTTTATTTGTTACGAAAATTTATTTTTAATTGCATTCAGTGTAAAGTTGGCATGACCATCTTTGCGCAACCACGGACGGCTTTAATTCGTGGTCCCGGTAGACAAAGAGCCGTAGCAATCGATCCCCCCGGCCCGCGACGCCTGAATGGGTCCGATAATTCGCTTCGCAAACACCGGGGCCGGAATTCGACGAAGCTCTTCCGACTTCCCTCTCCAACAAAGTCCAGTTATCTAGAGATGCCCAGCTCTAAATTGCAGACAAAGAAAAATAATAAAACAGTTCCGGCGGGGCCGAGATGCGCTCCGATTGTAGACCGAAACCTTAAAACCCGTCGAATTTGGGCGGTTTTTCAGAAAGCCGTAAAATGGTGCGCGTGCCTTCTATCGTTCTACAATTTGTTGATTTAGTGTTTATTGATGATGCTGAGCAATTTTCTAATTGAAAACATGCCCTTAAACACAATAATAAAAAAGTGAATTACGCAAAAATAATTGCAATTTAATTATCCCGGACTTTAATCATTTTCATAAATAGGCCCCGGGCCAAGGACCAAAACGACACAAGCCTTTTTTTGTTGCGAAGCATACTTTTCGGAATATCGAATTTGTGCACCTTTGGTTTGGTCTTTATGTTTAAACAGCATTGATGTCGCCTCAACGGGTAATCGGTCTCTTAGCTGTAGATGAGAAATATAGCCAGTGCGGTACAACCGCTAACCTGGGGTTTTTAACGTGCATCACGCAGTCGTGATCACACGAACGCGTGCCGGTACGAAACTCATCCAGATCGAAACGGGCGGGGGCGGTGGGGAATCGAACCCAGGAGGTTCCCAGCGCAAACTTTCGCTCCATGCTCCGAGCTGAGACGCGTTAGCCCACTCGGCCACTTCCTCTCCCCATTTGTGCACCTTTCGTGAAACACCCTTTATATATACCGGGTGTTTTTGTGAAGACTTTCAAAAATCCTAGACACTAGTGCGTTTGAAAAAAAAAAAAAAAAGAAACTGTCTTCGGGAACAAACTATTAGCCACCGCGGACGTCAGGAATTGCCAAAAACATACTAATTAGCCAGCTAATTATTTAAAAATTGTTAATTAACTTTTTAATTAGTGGAAATATACATATGGTTCCAATTCGAAAGTTGCTGAGCGTTATCGAAAACTACTAAATCAGTCATTTTGAGAACAACTTTGAGCGCGTGAGAAGAGCAGTAGCGCACTAAAGTCACCACTCGTGGAGCAGGTACAAGGCTAGCAGTTGCGGTAAGGCGCCCGCGCGATTTTTCCGTCTCTTATCTAGCCCCAGCGTTGTTGTTTCGATTATTATCCTCCAAAGAGATGTAAAAAACGAATGTGCCGCTCGAACTCTGTTTTGCTCGGACGGAGTCTGACCGCTCGGGTGGCAGATTCCCGGTTCTCGACTGCCTGGTCTACGGATTACATCGATCGTTACTGCTAACTGCGCTCGCTTTTTTTATAATATCGTCTACGTCTTTATATATCTGTCATCATGATTTTGCTTGATCGTGATCGGAGCACCACGTGCGCCCTATCTTTAGTCACCGAGAGTCACCCGACGCACTTATTAATTATGTTTCTCGCGACCACCGCCAGGGTATTTTTTTGTGGCTTCTGGTTGGCCACATTCGCATTTGTGAAGACGCCCTGGAACACGCCCAGCCCGCTTTCGGCCAATGGCGCCTCCTCATCTGTCTCCTATACTTCCCAACGAACGGCCAAACTCTCTACGTCGCCAATGCGGCTAGAAAGTGAAGGAGAGGAGAGTGAAGCGTGGGCGTCAAAACGCCGAGTTCTGGTTGGAAGGATTAGTGGGTAGGCCTAAAGCTACCTGTCGTTGTCTCCACTTTTCTCTTCGAACGCGTCAAAACGCGTAACGCAGAGTGTCAGGCATTCGAATGCATTTGAACGCATTCGAACGCATTCGCGACGAGTGCAGTGGAGTCAAAGCCTGTTAGCTTTAAGCCTAACAACTAATCCTTCCAAGCAGAGCTCGGCGTTGTGACGCCTACGCGCGCTCGTCTTCCCTTTCCCATATTCTCTCTGTGTGTAGACTTCAATCCTGCGCGAGCGAGCGCACGATTGAAGATTCAAACTTCATCCAGACTCGCTCGCACTTGAAATTCCGAAACTCGTCCATTCTCCGAGAACGGGCCCTCGACAGGAGAGTCCCCCGGCACGATCGTAAACACCTGCACGGCTCTAGTCCTCCTCTTATCTTCGCACATAAGGGTCTCCCTCCGGTGGCAACGGGCGCAATTTAGGCGGTCGGATTCAAACCCCGAACTCTCGACTATACGCTCCGGTTCGACCTTACGATGGACCACAGTGGACGCTACGGGCCATCCCAGCAAAGCTGGCAGTAGGGATGCCGCGAACCTACCGAGGATCGAGGTCGACCAAGTTAGACTTTCTCGACCTCCTGACGCAAAATTCGAGAAAACAATTCGACTGAAGTTCAACTTTGTGCGCATGCGCCAAAATCTGAAACCGGGCTGACGCCCTCTGGCGGAACAAACGTGCACTATTTGTTGGTTGTATTGTTCTATTGTTTAATCAATAATAATAATAGTTTCTCACACTACAGGTAATGGTGGGGACATAGGGGACATAAATAACAGCAGTCAAAAGAAAAACATAAGCGGTAGCCAGTAGAAGGACCAACTCTATAGCATATTTGCTCACTTGAATGTGCAGTGATCGTAAAGTCAAGTTATACACGGCTTGCACTGATGTTACATCAGCCACCATTGCACCGTACCTGATGTTCAGCGCCCGTACCCTGTGCCGCGTACATTTGGCATCGTGGAATTTGTTCTCCTCAGAAGGCATTGACGAGAACATTGACGGTGCCATACATGTGCTACTGAAGGTACGGGCACGGGAGCACGGTACGGACCAACGGCGGCTGGTACGATGCCATGTGACGTCACAAGCACGGTATGTACTCAAAATAAACAATGGACCTTTTTCACATACCGACGGCACCGGGCGGTGGCTGCACGAACTAAAAATCGAGGAAGGGACCTACCTGCGCTACCAATCGATAATGGGAGCTACGCTACCAGTTTCTTCGTTCTCTGAGCAGCGGGGCGTGCCCAACGCGCCGTCCAAGTGGGGCATCCGTGGCGTCCACTTAAACGTCGTGTTATTCTTTCCGTCCGCTTTCTTTTTTGCGTAACACAATTATATGTATGCTGCAATTACGTTTGCTACTCGCTGATCTATAGCCTCCTTCCGAATTTCCTCGATTTTTGGTGCCAATTTCCGCCGCTTGGCATCGGGCGCTCGCGCGTGCGCAGAACGCTTCTCGGAAAAGGTCCATTATATCGAGATAAAAAGCTATATGCATATTCGTTTTTAATTTATTAGTCAATATATATATATATATATATATATATATATATATATATATATATATATATACAAAAGCACCGCCTGAGTATATTAATAAACGAACTACACCATTAAAACTACATTTTTATGCTGTTTTAATGTGTACTGATGGTAATCGTTTTATAAAAAGAAGCAAGCAAATTTATAACTATTTGTTTCCCACTATCCGCAATTGTGCGTAGAGGTCCGTGTGTCGAACTTTGCTCTAAAGTTCGAAGGTTCGCTGAAGCAGTCGAACCTCCAAATTCGAAAAAGTTCCCGGTATCAATGTGCGCACGTTCCACGTGACCGCGCGCACCGCGCGCCAGGGCGCCCCACCCGAAGGACACGGGACGCTCACATGCACGGCTATGAATTGGGTGACTCGTAGCGCACCCTGCGGTCCATCGCGAGGCAAAACGGAGCCCGGAATAATTGCTCGCAGGCGTGCGCGCAGGCGCTTCGAGACTTCAAGACGTACGACGCCCCAGCGCGCTCCGGGATCGTGGTTAGCCTATTGTGAAAGGTCTCTAAATTACGCCGCTTGTTCAGCTCAGCTCATCCCACTCCCTTTCTCGGAAGAGAGAGAGTGGGAGGGAGGGGGGGTTAAGATTTATCTCGACGAATGCTAATGACGTGCCTACGCTAACATCGTTAGAAAGTGGAGAGCAGTCAGCGGAGAAAGCTCGTATTTTCGTCTCCCAGTGCGATGCAGGCCCATGTGATCATCTCATTAACGATGGCCAGCCAATGGGATCAGAGCGTCGCCCCATATGTACGATCGGGAACGAATGGCGGAGCGCCAAATGCTCCGATCGTAAGTCACGCCCTGTCCATTTGCGAAGCTGTCAGCAACTACCGCGTATGTTTCGGAAAAAAAAAACAAAGAACCGCGTTTTTTTTTTAGCGCACAAATAAATTAGCCAGCTCACTGCGCTAAGGTCTCCTCCCAAAAGGTGAGGCTATAGGAATCTGGACCAGATGCAAAAGTTCCGAGACATGCCGTTATCTAATTTGGAAAGTTCTAAGCGATTATCGGAGAGTCGGTAGTGCGAGGCACGCGTTTCGCCGCCACGCGTTGCCGGAACGCGTTTCGCCTGTACAGAGGCGTCACGTGTTTTGTTCCGTCGTTCTGATAGGCTCACGGGGCCTTCGCTCTTTGCCTATATAGTTAACGTCGAAACGGGGCAATTATACCGCGTTCCACACAAAGTCCTATCTGCGGACCAACGCTATTCATGACTCCAGCAAAACGGACGCCACCAAGCGGGAAAACCGGGAACCAGCCGGTCCAGGTCGCTCCGCGCCCCTCCGCGTTTCTGGTGGCTTTCGCGGACACGTGTTGTCGGCGCGGTGGCGAACAATGTAATTTGACGAAGGTCCGAAAATTTCTTAAGTTTGCCTGAGTGTTCATTAGTGTGGCGAAGCCTCAGTAGATTGTTTCCTTCCATCACGTGTTTGAAAGCCCGTTTGCTCCACAACACACGGTCGCGTGTGTTTCACTGGAGGGAACACCAATGTTGCAGTCAAGTGAATGGGAAGGTTCGATAGCTGCTTTTCTTGAGTTTGGTTGTGTTTGATTAGCTTCAAGTTTGAGCCACCCACGCCGGTCGGTGCGTTGGCTATTCATCTTGGCTGCTTTTCGCCGAAAAAGCCTCTGGACCACACTGAAGGAGTTGGGCTGATTTCGCAATTATTTGATTCAGGAAAACCTGCTCGCTGCATATGATTAATGAGGAAAATTATCTGCTTTCGAAAGGTGGGGGACGCGTCTTGCAAAGTTAGAGGCTGTCACGGCATTATGATCTATTTCGCCTCCAATATTTATATTATACCCCCGTCGAAGCCATCAGCAATATACGTCTACATTGCTCAGGTTGACCGGCCACAGAAAATACTCATTTTCTCCGTTCAGGATTCGAAGTCAAGTTCAATGCAGAGAGGTTCTGCGTGAATCTCCGATGAAGACTCTCTTCAGTTTGTCCGCATTCGTCTCCGTGCTACCGGCTAGAACCATTTGGCTGAGTTTAAGTAGTATCTCTCTGTCTGTCAAATATTATTCAGCAGTTCACCTAATAGCTAGTCAACTAAGCTCATATTTCAACCCGAAGAATATACTAATATCGCTTTAGTGGGTCATAGTACGTAATATAATACATAACCCGCTCGTCAAAATGACTTCTCGATTGCTACTAAAACCAGAATTGAAATACGAGTATCAGCTGCTTAGTGGGGCGCCAGCGGGTTAAAATGTTCCTTGGCTCAAGAAGCGCTTGCTTAATTTTCGTAATTTTCCTGCAGCCTGTGTTGTTGACCGAGCAGACGACTGGAGCTGTTTCTTAAACGCGGATACGCACAAAAGCTCGATTTCGTGGACAGATAAGTCGCATGGTCGAGGCATGCGAGTTAGCTGAAAATTGCTCTCGGTGGAACAATTCTTTAGTCATCGCCGCTTTCCTTAGATGATCAAAACTGATTAGAGTCTATTACCGTCTCTCCGGAGCCCATAGTTTCGGTTTTGAACGAAATCTCCGAAACGAAAGTTTGACATGAAAAGAACAAAAAACACCGGGAAAACAAAACTATGCTCTGCAAGTTTATGTGCACCGGCTACACTTAACCGTCTCAGTTCAGATACCTATAAAATTGGGCATTGAAACAAAAGAGAATCTGCTGTAAATTGAATGCGCCACCTGTTCAGGCAGCCTCGGCCGAGCCGATGCAACCTGGACCACTGATCTCAATGACAATTGCTGGATCGCGTTTGACCAGCACCGCCTATGGACGGGAATGCGGCCACGGTCGGCCATCTTTTTGGTAGAGTTATATCATCTCTAGCCATCATAGTAATATGGCGGACAGCGCAATGGCGGCAGGCTGCCATAAAATAGCCGTTAGAGTCTAGTACACTGTACCGTGGGTGATATTTCGTGCTTGATTGGAGTTGTTCGACTAAGCAGATTCTTGAAACCCGGCGTGAACGGTAGCACTCGTCTTTGAGGACCCGGCGAAAGTTCTACGAAAGCGCAGCACCGGGGAAAAGCAGCGCAGCTCGCATCGAAAGCAGACTACGTACCGGCGTCTGCTTTCGATGCTTTTTTCGATGCGACTTTCGATGTCTGCTGTGCTGTTATTCCCGGTGCTGCGCGATTTCCTGAAACTTTCACCGGGTCCTCAAAGACCGGGCTACCGTTCACTGCGGGTTTCAAGAACATGCTTTGTCAAACAATTTGAACCAATCACGGAATATCACACACGCTATTTTGATGGCAGCCTGCCACCAGAACTGCCAAAACGCCGTCTGCCATGGATGGATGATGGTGGCTGCCAGGTGGCTTCAGCAGCTGTATTTTGGCCAGAGGTGATATAACTCTTATCAAAAAGATGGCCGCCAGTGACCGCATTCGTGGAGCGGGCAAACGCGATCCAGCAATTGTCATTGAGATCAGTGACCTGGACTCAGCCGCCATGCTTGTTTGGTGGTGGCGCCCCCTATAGGTCACTGGAGTCGCGAAGATGAGCGGTGCTAAATATCTATCGTTATATATGACGCTCGGGGTCCTTGAGCGTTCGCTAACGGCGGCTAAACAAATAACGCACAGTCAACGCGCCGTGACCTATATATGCGGAGAGCAAGTCGTCTGTGCTTTGGCGGGAGTTGTAGACGTCAGACGACGCCGAACTTCTGATTGGCTGATCGAAAAAAATAGTGGGTAGACCTCAAAGCATCTAGCATTGAGATCTACCCACTATTTTTTTTCCATCAGCCAATCAGAGCTCGGCGTCGTTCTGACGTCACCACAACTCCTGCGCAAAAAGCAGACGACTTGCTCTCCGCATACGTTTTTTTTTTTCGGCCGGGGACAGCAAGCCTGTAAAGGAGACGAGCGCCACGACGATCTACTTTTGACTCTGCGCTTGAATGGCTGCGACGGATATTATTCCATTGGATGATGTCGAACTTGATGTGGAACGCGGTAGTGCAGTCATTTCTTGGCCGAAAGCCATGCTTGAGCGCGTTGGTCCCGGAAGAAATGCTCAGAAAAGAGCTAATGGAGACATCGAGCAAAAACCGTTACCGTGTTCCCCATATGCCTAACTACCGGAGCCTCTGAAGCGTGCTTTTGAGCGCGCGCGCCCGGGTGATACCGCGCGACCAAGGGGCGCGAGCAAGCGTGCTTCGAAGGCTCGGGTTTACTAATGGTGAATTCCGCTCGCAGATCTCGAGCGCTCCAAAAGCGCTCCATTTTGAGCGCGCATATTCCGCTCGCAGATCTGGCTCGACTTGGTCATCTTCCGCTCGTAGATCTCTGGCAGCTACCGCCCGGTGGAGCGCCTCCAACTCTGCCAAACTTGATCTGCGGGATTCGAGAGATCTACCCGGAACTTGACAGAGCGCCACAGAGCGCGCTACGTCATTTCCTCCCAGGACGGTGGCGCATGCGCAACGCGGCGTTGCCGGCGACCGGCCGCGCTTCCGCGCCGTCGACGAAGGGACGGGGGACGGTGCCGAGTCGGTCGAGATGGGTCTTCGTGGATGCATCGGTTGCTTTCGCGGGATTGTGACGGCTCGGACGCTTCTACCTCGCGTTGAAAGCCGGGACAGGAGCGTGACAAATCGGAAGCGCTGACATCTGTGATCGTGAGAGGAAGAACGAGAAAAAGAACGGCAGAAAATCGGAAGGAGGCCGACGCAAGGTTAGGCCTGTTCATTTTGCCGCCACTGATTGTTTACTTTTTTACGCTGCATTCCGCCGACGTTTTCTCGCGCAATAAAGCAAGAACAGATTGGGCGACGACTGTGCCAGTGATGGTTTGTTACCTCTGTGTTTATTAAAGTCGTATAAGCAATCTGAACTCCACCGATGGCAACCGCTGTGCGTGCCCTGCCGCTTCGAGGCGGCCGAAAGGTATGTGACGGTGCCGAATGCGGACGTCTTCCTCGTTATTTGTGACATGGGCTCCGTGGAGTGGATATTTTCGCCCGTCCTGTGTCGTGTGGTATTTCCGCAGCTAAGCAATGACAGTTGTCACTGGTCGTCGGAAAGATCAGTCGGCTAAGCGTTGGGGGCTCGTCAAGTTCGAGCAGCGGCCATCTTGAACGTCCGAGGGGGAGCAGTGGGAGCGGGGGAGGGTCGCTCCAAAAAGGCGAGTTCATCTTCCGCTCGTCGATTCGGAGTGTGTCCCACGGAGCGGAATTTTGCCTCCTCGCGGATTTTCGAAAGCGCTCCGGATCTACGAGTGGAATTCACCATAAAAGTCTCTATGATTTATCGTCGAAATTTACGTTGTGGAAGAGTTAACGGTGCGGTGCACCGTGTTTTTTGTAATTTCACTAAAATCCTCCCTTTTTCTTGACATTCCGAAACTACGAAACGCTCGTTAATTTTTCAATCCACGCAATGGCTTTGCAGTCGGAAAAAAAAAGAAAAGAAATAGAAACGAGCAGAGTTCACCCCCTCAACACGCAGCAAGAAAAATCGGCCAGGTAATGTGGTGCCGATCACATAGGCCGACAATAGACTCGCTCGACTCACTCTGCACCTTCTGCACCGATATAGAAAAGAATAGGGCGGTGTACCCCTCGGTTATCTAAATCCACATACCGGAAGAAGACTTCCCTACACTTTTCTCGCACCCGTGCAGGAGGTTCGGGTGAATTGAACGAGACCAATGTTCATCCTACCCACGTGCTGGGGTCGGCGAAGCACGGAGCACGCGTTGAATTCCACATGTTGTCAGGGTTGGACCATTCAGTCGTTACAGGTCCAACTCAACACGAGCCACTATTCGAACGCTTGTCGAGACATGCATTGCAACGAGCCCAAATGGAGTGGCCAAGCGGTGTTCGCGTCCGACCTATACGAGCCGCGTATGAATGTCGTCGCCGCGGGAAATGTTTGGGACTGTGTCAACACTGCTATCCCCTGCGACTACGTCGTCAGATCTGCGAAGGAGAGACTGATGGAAACGGTGCAGTCTTGTCGTCGAAATTACATTGCGACAAAGAAGCTCCTTGGTCCCTGGCACTGTGTGAGTTTACATGGGTTTGTCAGTATAGCTTGTGTAAAGCGAGAAACCTTTCCAACCCAATGCGCCGAGAAGCTCAGGAAGAGGTGGAGATAAGAGCGCGCGGAGACGTCAGCACGTCGAGACATGTGCACGTTAATAAAACAAAAATACACGTAACTAAATACCGTAACTCGTTACACGCTCAAAAAGTCACTAAGTGTGTTACGAGAGATTCAAGAGAGACGCGCTACTTCAACTCAAGAGTAAAGAGCCACTTATGAGCTGAAGTTATCTGCGCGTGCCTTTTCTCTGAAGCAATGCAGAGAGCAAGTTCGTCTGCTCTTTTTCCAGCGACTATGATGACGTCTCAACAAAGAAGTCTGAACAACAGTGCAAAGAGAGGTGCTGGAGGCGCATGCAATCGAAAAGCTGGCTCGGGGCACTGCGTCAGCCAGCCTTCGGTTTATCTGCACAAAAAAGAGAGATTTTATAGATGCATGGTGAGCGACACGCCATTGGTTGTTTCGGCGTTGGTTGGCTTTGTGGTGTTTTCTTGTTTGAGCCGTTTTTAATAAAGTTCAGTTGATAGTCAGCGTTTGTCCTATGCTCTACTCCCGTTGTCCTCGTCTTTTTTGCGCGCTGTTCCCAATTTTTTAAGGAAATTGTGTTTATTTATTTATTATTTATTTATTCACAATACCTTACAGGCTCTTTTCCAGAGCATTGAGTAAGGGGGTATTATACACATAATTTCACAGAAGAAAATAGAACAAACGCACATACAGTCTCACACAAATTTGTCATGTAGGCACAGCATACAATGAAAACCCAGCTAAGTACAAATTTAGAAAAAAGAAAACAATAACAAAAAACACTGGACTGATATAAAAAGTTGTCAAGTTACACAGAAACAGATTTAAGCGGAAGCGCATTGCTTAGAAAATAAGATTCAAGTTTAGCACGGAACAGTGAGGTCTCGGCAATGGTGACTATGGATTCGGGAAGGTCGTTCCATGCGCGGATGCCACGTGGTACAACTGAGTTAATAAACGCGTTGGTTGACCCAGTGAGGTGTTGAAAACTTTTACTGTTAGTGGTTCGATGAGATGATCTATTAGGGGGTTTAAGGAAAGTAACGCTTGAAAAACGATTGTTATAATAGAACTTGTGAATTAGGCACAGAGTAAAAATGGTTCGACGCACTTCGAGTAATGGCAGGGAACATTGATGTTTTAGGAGAGAGACACTCATGCTATATGAATAGGAAGATGTTATAAAGCGTGCTGCTCGAGTCTGGACTTTTTCAATGTGCGTGGTTAGGTATTTCTGATGAGGGCTCCAAATCGCGGCAGCGTATTCGAGTTTAGGACGGACATATGTTTCGTAAGCGAGTTTGCGGAGATGGTTAGGGGCCGCTTTTAAGTTACGTTTAATGTAACCGAGCGTTCTAGATGCGTCAGCGGTCACAGAGTTAATATGGGTGACCCATGAAAGGTTAGATGTAAAATGGACACCAAGATACTTGTAGGATGAACATACGCTAAGGGATGAAGTGCCTAATGTGTATGGGAACTGTGATAGAGATCGTTTGCGAGTGAAGTTCATTACTTGGCATTTGGATTTATTTAGTGTCATTAGCCATTCTTCGCACCAGTTGTTAATGCGATCAAGATCATGCTGGAGTAGTACGTGGTCATCTGGAGTGTTTATTTTTCTGTACAAGACACAGTCATCCGCAAACAAACGCACATTAGAAAACAATGCATTTGGGAGGTCGTTTATGTAGATAAGAAATAACAAAGGACCCAGGACGCTGCCTTGCGGAACGCCAGAGGTTACATTAGTAATGTCAGACTGAAAATCACCACAGACAGTATACTGAGAGCGAAACGACAGAAAGTTGCGAATCCATGAGAGGGTTAAAGAATCAAGGTTAAGTGACGAAAGCTTAGACAAAAGGCGACAGTGGGGAACGCGGTCGAATGCTTTAGAAAAGTCCAGAAATATTGCATCGGTTTGAGAGTTAGAGTTCATGTTAAGATGTAGGTCATGGGTGAATTCAAGCAGTTGTGCTTCACAGGAAAGGCCTTTACGAAAACCATACTGATGTTTATAAAAAAAATTGTTAGACTCAAGATACGATGCAACATGTGAAAAAATTATATGTTCAAGTACTTTGCACACAACACTGGTTAAAGAGATGGGGCGGTAGTTCTCTGCGAGGTGGCGATCTCCGTTTTTGAAAACAGGAACGACCTTCCCTATCTTCCAGTCGTCTGGAAGTATACCGGTGGACAATGATTGTTGAAATAGTAGACCGCAAATTTCACTGGATACGCGTTTTGTATTTTTAAGAAGCTTAGAGTTAATGTTATCTGTGCCAGCCGATGTAGTAATATTTAGGTTATCTATAATATTTTCAATTCCCGAAGGTGATACGGAAATAGGACTCATGAATTGATAGCTAACGTCATTAATAACGGGCACTGTTGACGTATCCTCCCGCGTAAATATAGATGCAAAATGGTTATTCATAACAACAGGACATTCAACGTCAGAAATGGTGTCACCTTCCCGGTTAGCCAAGGATATTTTATTTGTGGTTTCATTTGGTGCGATAAGCTTCCAGAATTTTTTAGGGTTGTGTTTGAGGACGGATGGTAGGTCACAGTTATAAAATTTTCCTTTGAATTCTCGTAGGCGATTAACATAAAGTTTAGCACATATGTCGTAATTGGACCAAGCATGTTCTGTGTTGACATGCCTGGCAGCTCGAAATAACCGTTAGTCTTTCCTTATCTCGAAAAGAAAGTATCAGTCGTTACTTCGTTGCCCAAAACAGTAACTAGAAAGGAGTAGTGCGATACTTGTGACGCGTTACCTAGAAGTTTGTTCAGAACACACACACGAAAACAAACAAAAATTGAACGAACAAAAATCAAAGTCGATACGCACATTTTATTTTAGCGACCTGTTTTCTTTTTTTACATTTTTAAATCACAAATCGTTAATTAACCAAACGTAAACTTTGTTTAGACATTGGTGTTCTCTTACGTTTTGACAACAAGGTCGCCAAAACGGCTGGCTGGACAAGGCGCGGTGTTTGCGCCAAATCGTTTTCTTATACCGCACTATTGCCGCCAGTGAATACCAGCTATTACTGGCGACCTTGTTGACCCGCATTACTGCTCATCCCTGTTTATAGACACTTCCGGCCGGTTATGGTCAGCTATAACTCACATCGTACGTAGACGCAGTCGTAACAAACCCCCACTTCATTTCCTTTTTAGTCCAGTCGTATTCGCTTTATTACCACGCTCGCACGAGAGATTGGATCGCTTATCCGTGCCACAGAATGTGTGATCAAGCCACAAACGCCGACGATGTCTGGGTTCGTCACCACTGGTTTCAGCAGAATTCGGCGACTCACCCAATCGCGGGAAGTAAACTAGGGAAAGACACACTTGTCTCAAAGAAGAGACCTCCGTGATTTGTTATTCATGAACAAACGTTTCAACGACAAAGAGTCATGACCAAGATGTGGTATCCACCTTGAGCTTCGAGTAACATGTAACCTAGTTACGTTACTCGATAAATATTCTTCCCAAGACTTACAAATTTACACTTTAATTTATATCGTGTTTCTAGACGGCATGCCATATAAATTTTGGTGGTTTCTTATTTTTCGTTTGTTTTCCCGTTGTTGTTGTTTTGTCGTGAGTATTTAGGTGGAACCGTAAAAAGATAACGTAATTATGTTATGTTTCTGGACGGACAAAATGCTTCTGGTAATATTGCGCTTACGCATGCCCGTAATGACAAAAAAGTAAAACGTGTTCATTAATAATTTAAAAAAGCGTAACGTAAAAGTAACGCACGTTACGTTTTAACCGTAACGCGTGTCCTTTTTATTTGAGGTAACGTAGGTCGGTCACGCGTTTCTTTAATTTGCAAGTAACGAGTAACGTATTTCGTTACATCTTTTCGGTTACGCCTACAGCACTGATTGTGTGGAACCACCGGAAAGGCATGCAGCTGTCGGCGGGCATCATCAACGAAAAGCGAACTAACTGGAGCGTGTTGAAAGCGACTGTACACCGCCTCTTGTCTCTGACGTCATTCCCAAGCGCCGGCGCTGGCTGTAGAAGTGGGCGTACGCCCAAACTTCTCTCTTCCGAATAGTGGTTTATGCGCCTGCGTACTCCTCTGTTTGAGAATCCTGCAAATAATGTATGTCCGTACACAGGGAAACACCAGAGAGGCAATAGGCTGACGAATGAAAAAAACAACGCGCACACAAAACAAAACAAGAAAACAAGTTGTGGTGCAGATCATCCTAGGAAATATTTTTATCTGGATATTTTGGACCTATGTACTATATGTAAAGGAAGATTACCTTATTCGTGCTGCATGCCCGATAAAGAAAAAAAAAGCGAGATAGCAAATCAACAAGACGAAATGCGATGAAATACATCGCACTGAAGGTTCACAATAAATGGAGAAAACATTCGGGGCTTCTCATGAGCGTTCTGCGGACTTTTGCATATTACAAACTAGAAAGTTGATATAAACAAAGAAAACCGGGAAAAGATAAGCGTGCGCACTGCGGCTGACCGCGATAAACCGAGTCGAAACGCTGGAGCGCCACAGATGATTTAAATAATTAGTGAGTTTTAGTATTGCGTATACGAGCCAACGCAAGCCCTGTGCGTTTGCGTTAGCATTGCGTGTTCCACACTGCGCGTGCGCGGAGCCCAAACTGCGCCCTTAGATTGACGCATGGCGACTTCGCGCATGCGCAGCGTGGAACACGCAACGCTAACGCAAACGCACAGCGCGCGTTTGCTCATACATGCTATACTAAAACTCCTATTAGGGAGTTTTCGTAGACCGCGTTTCCCCTTCCGCTAAGCCCTCCGCAACGAAGCAGCCGCAACTGCGCCTGCGCGCCGGTAGCCTTGACTGCAGAATTCCGGCTAGCGTAGCGGGTTGCGGAGAGTGTTGCGGGACAGCGGAAACGATCTACGAAAACTCCCTATTATCCGGGGAAACGTGAGTGTGTGGAAAGGTGTGGCGAAGGTCAAATATATACCAGACGCCTATTTCGGGTAGTGCTGTGACCAGATGCGGTACTCGACAACCACACTACGCAGAGCGAAAGTCCGTCTGCTTCCTTTGCAGGGATTGTGGTGACGTCAGGACGCCGAGCCCTAATTGCCACTGATGGAGGGATAGTGGGGAGACCCCAATGCTAGCTGCCTCGAGGTCTAAACACTATCCTTTCAATCGGAGCCAATCAGAGGTCGGCCTCCTTACATCACTGCAGCCCCTACGTAAGAAGCAGATGGACTTCGCTTTGCATAGCGAAATGACGTAAAGTACGGGTCTGTTGAAGGAGGCACATCAGTGGGCCAGATCCAGTCTTGTACAGGTTACTCGAAAAAAGTTAATCTATTACAATTACAATTACTCTTGATGAAAAAATAAAATATTCAACTAGATTACTTGATTACTCTAGAAACAAAAAAATTTGCCGTTACTTTAAAAAAAAAACGTTACTTTTAAGATTCTGCTTTACATTTTCAGAACGACAAATGCTTTCTGTTGGTTTAAGAACGGGACTTTCGTACTTTTCATTATTCGATTAGTGTCGCCCAACTATAAACTAATTACATCTTCTCAATCCACCAATTTTGGGAAACCGTCTTCCTCTCCGAGACTTCGTTCGAGGATTCCTTGGAGGGAACCTTCTAGAAACCAGGGACGCCATAGGAAAGGGGAGGGGAAGATAGCCTCGGTTGCGAGGAATTTGAGTACTTACAAAAGTAATCAGATGACTCATCCGGTTACTTACTAGTATGTTATAAAATTACTAGAAAATTTAATCGATTACGAGCTATTTTATTACTTGTTGTCATGAGTATACCGTACGAGAATGTTCCGATCTTTCCGACTGAAAACGGTCAGTCAAAAGTAGCTTTCTCGCGCCATCGAGCTTCGGTGGTTTATAATTGCGCTGTTATTCGGCTAATGTTCGGTAATAAAATTCGAAGCCGCATTTTCCGAAGTAAAATATCAAATAAAAGAAGAAGAAAAAAACTGCGCGAATAATACGACGTTTGTGTCGTGTCTGTTAAGGTTTCATCGAACCTTAACACGAATAATACGAGGTTCAAGCGAACGGACCTCGAACCAAAGGGGCAATGTATTCCGCGCACTTCCAATAAAATTAAAATGTTTAAACGTAAAAATTAAATAAAAATCGTAACTATCTTTTTGCTGTATGAGCCGTCAACGCTGGCTTTCCTTCGAAAGAATGGCTATGGAAGCTGTAGTCGCCTTTTAATTATCACTGTACTTCAAAATACATCCTAGAAGATTGGCGGCGAATGTACTTTAGGGTTTCTATCTTATTTTTGTTCACTCTGAAAATATGTTTCTCCATCATTGTGGTGACTGAGAACAGGGCAAGGATATTCGAAAATGTAAATGTTTCCCATTATATATCCTTAGAAACGCCCTTACGTGGTTCTTCCGAAGGCCCAATTTAAAGCGTGGCAAAATGACAAACACCGAAAATCAGAAGTGCGAATAATCATACGAAAATTGTACGTGTTTCAAAACATGAAAAAAAAATAATTGGATTTTTATTTTTTACGTATTATCTACGCGGGGGTCATGGATATGGCAGAAGTCGAACATACGCTTTTTAATGAAATCCTACTTGGAACAACGCGGCGTAAATACTCTCGATTTTATACAAAATTAGCGCCGGAACAAAGTTTGCGTGTTCCAAATTTTATGCGATTTTTTGTTGATTTTCGCCCATCTCTTTTATAGTTTAGTGAGTCAAATTTGTTTAGGCAAAAAAATGTTTAGAAAGAAACACTAATAAAAAGGATGGTAGAAAAGAGCGCGCTTGCACACAAAACAGGTCCATCGCCAGGACTGAAAAAAATATATATGGGTCATGCTTAAAATGTGTTAACGTGGCAGTTCAATTCTGAGTGGGTAACCATATTTCTCAGTTGAAAGTATAATGGTTGTTTTGATGCCACAAAAAAAATCGTTCATGTATTGATGAGAAAGAAAAAAAACTAACGAGCGCTAATGTTTCGAATTTTTAAAATATTTTAAATGAAAGGCAACAAACTTTGACAGTTGAAAACTTGGGTCCGCGCAAAAGAGTGATGAGGAAAAAAAAAGTTATATAGTAGTCACAATACCTGCGGGAAGTACAGCTCCAACTTGCGGAAACAGCGTGGGCTGATGCCAAAAAGGAGCGCCACAATCGAAGTGAACGTTATCCACAAACCCGAATCAAGAAGGGGGAATGTCAACCAATCACGGGAGTTGAGAGAGACTCGGCGACGGTCAGCGCACCCGCCAACAACTCCAGTCAACGGAGGGATACTGGCGGCCCGCTCTCGTTTGCCCGATTTCCCTCGTGGCCACCTCCTCTCCACGAGGCACTTTTAGTGCGCACGAACTTTTTATCTTTTTTTTTCTTTCTTGGGGGGAAAAGGGGAGGGGGGGGGGGGTTAACACTGCGATTTAACGCGAACCTCGACCCCAGTCCTGACGCCAAGACCAATCAGGAGCCCGGACTCGACAAGGTTGCGCCATCTGGACGAACAAGAGCGGAGTATCCCGGGCCCGCGACCGCGGGGTTCGGTGATGCGAATCTAGGCGGCGCTACACGAAAGCAGCAGAGAGGGAAATACGAGATGCTGGTATGCGAACTAAATCAGATTTGGGAAGATATAGTATAATTGATAATTCGAGAGTGATATTGCTAGGGAAAGTGGATGCGACATATTTTAGAGGGAGTTTAGTTCACTGTTGCTTGAGGCCAGGACGGGAGTATTTCGCACTAAAGACATGTTCACACATACACCACAGCGCTACATCGACGCTACTAATAGTAATCAGCACCGCAAGAAGCGATGACTTCACGCTATATTAGTGATACAGTACTGGCAATAAACGCTGCATCATGCAGTAATACTGATATAAATGATAATAATTTTATTGCAAATATATGTATTACCCAGATCAGGGTTCTCAACCATTGATGTTTCGCGGACCCCTCGTGGAACGGCGGAGATGATGGAGGACCCCGTTCGTGGTGAAGGGAAGGGAAAGGTTTAGGTTAATTTTGATGATTTAATAAGTGGGTATAACTAAGGGCTAGTGTGAAGTAAACTGCTCTCATTGACATACACGAGAAAACTCATCCAAGATTTAAAACGTTTCTTCACAATTAAAAAAAAAAAAGACTTTTGTTATCGCGTTTTGCTGATGAGGTAGGGCTTTGAGGATCGCTAGAGTGCCTTCGCGGACTCCCATTTAAGAACCACTGACCTAGATAGTGCCTAGATGGGACCCGCATTTAAGTTACACAAAACAAACGCTCTCGGCGGCCACAGAAAAAACTAATAATAATAATAATAATACTTTTATTTATTGTGCCCAGTAACAACCGAAGCCTTTGCACTGGTGCACTCGTTAGTAGTAAAACAAGAATACATACAACTAAAAAATAAGAAAGGTAAGGAATGCAAACAACAAAATATAATAAAATGATCAGCAAAGACTACGTGTATACATCAACCACATACATGGCGCAATCACGTTTTACATAGGCACAAATCTGTCTTGAAAATGTCTATATCAGATGAGTCTAGATGGTTTAAATAGTTTTGAATGCGACCCGATGGTGACATGAACGTTTGTGGGGTGAACGTGGAACGGGCGGTGATCTCGTACATTTCTTCCATGTATGTCACTATGTGATAGTGCACAGACGGGACGTCGAAGTAACGGTGTATACATTTAAACAAAAATGCAAGGTCGCGCGAACACCGTCTTGTTGCAAGTTCAGATATCTGTAATAATTTCCGTACTTCAAGGTATACGTATGAGTCATGTGAACATCTAAAATGATAAATTCTAGCAAACCTGTTCTGTATACGTTCTAGATTTTTCGAAGCATTCATACTAATTAAGACTGTTCCAGATCACTGAACAAAAACAATGTTTTGGGAGAACTATGCTCCGATAAAGCACGAATAAAAGATATACGCTCAAAAACTTTTGCTAAATCCATGAGATTACACCGAGAAGTCTAAAACAAGAGCTCACAACATGCGACACATGCGAGTTGAAAGTAAGTTTGGAGTCAAGACAAACTCCAAGGTCTTTTACACACTGTACACGGTTAATGGTCGCTCTTTTCTAAGTGGTACACGAAAGACGTGGGATTAGTCTTTCGTGTAAAAAATATAACAATCGTTTTGTTGTTTTTTTCAAAATTGAGTGTAAGACCATTGTCTAGACACCCCTGACATATGGCGTAAACGTAAGAATATTTACGCCGCGAAACACAATTTAGGTGGGGGCACTTCCACCCATTAGTTCTGGATTAGTTTGGCTGCTCGGCCAAACACCGTACGCGAGTCTAATGACTCCCTGTCGCGACGTCCGGTTGGTCTAGTCTAGTCTCTGACACCGTCTGCTACTCGTGCGAGCATAGACCTGTAGCTCTCAAGTTTTGAGCAGCGCCCCTGACGAGCAAAGTGGAATATATTTAGGTCCCGTTTTCGTTGCGCGTCGCGCTGCTTCCTTTCAAACGCTCCGTTCATATTATACTCCGACGTCGAGCTTAGCAATTGTGGCGTAGCACAGCGCACTCAGATACTGATTGGTCGCAGATATCAAGCCCCTGCTCGCCGGCTAATGAAAGGCCCACGTTCTGCACTATGCTACGTTGGCTGTGCTCAACGTCGGAGCATAACAGAGCCTTTAGTGCCCGCGGAATGACGCTGAAGAACGCTCAGACACGCTAGCTTACGCCCGTGGATCGCGCATGGTGGGACGCTATAGGGCGCCGCTTCGCTTTAGCATTAACATGTTTGTGTGTGTGTGTGTGTGTGTTTTTTTTGTGGTGTGAGGTTGTTTTTTCGTTTTATTGACGCTATAGCGTCCCTTAGCCGAGAGAAACAGGCGCATGGCCCTTCAGCGTCCGGCACCGCTTGTCACCGTTAGCTACTCCACCACCGTCAGCCTCCGTCTGCTATACTCTGCCACCGTCTGCAACGTCCGCAAGAGGCGACCGTGAAAGCGGCGCTCCAACGCTCCATCGCGTACCAGCCGCGGCTCAACAGTAGCGTCTCTCAGTGTCAGTATATAGGAGGCTATGGTCATACCAAAACTGTCCGCAGACAATGGTCGCAGAATACATATGTTTTGAGGCAAACAGTCCTCGAACATGCGTGTGGCGAATCCTCAGGTAATTCGGTCACCGTGACTCCAGACAACACTACGTCTCTTCGTATCATGTATGAGCAGTCGTGACGGCGGCTGAAGAATGCCTTCCTCTCGGCTTTTTATTTCTTTCGTAGCGACCGCGAGCACTCGGAGCATCATTCAGTGGGAGCATCAGTGGAAGCATCATTCATGGGAGCAGTGGGAGCATCATTCAGCAAAGCTTCGATTGAACACGAAGTTCCAGCCAGACGCTGAGGCAGCACGTGTCTAATCTGCGTCCCGAGCTCGATCGAGGAAGATGGCGCAAAGAATCCATTCCACAGAATTCGCGTCGGCTAAAGCGCCGAGCTCTGTTGAAAACAAACTGGACAAAGCGCCACTATACTTCGACCCCTCGCCAATGAAAAGCCGCAGTCCGACCATGGACAGCGAGTCTGAGAACGAACTGGATAGTAAACACTTGTACTCGTGCATAAAAGTAGCCTGGGATCCCTTGTCACTTAGGAGGTAAGAAACGAATGCTTTTGTGGTCACACTTGTTTGTAATTTCCGACCCTGACATTGATTCGTTACTCTGGACCACTCACATTATGAACCATTTGCAGCGGTACATGAGCGAAAATGCTCATGTACGAACGCAAGACCCCACTCTAGAGCACAGGCACTGCTCTCCTTACATGGCAAGGCCCTCTCTCGCACCTACCCCCCCCTCCCTCCCTCGTTGCCCCTGTAGGCCGCTGCTGTTCCGAAAAAAACATCTGAAAACCAGGGAAAACGCTCTCCCTCTCTTAACCCCCCCCGCCCCTCCTGCCGCCGTGCTGCGCAGACACGCTCCCTCGCCTCGCCCACTACCGCCGCCCCGGTTCCGTTCTCGTGTGCTTTCCGGGCCTCTGTAGAACAGCTCGCGTAGATACTTTCGCTTCTCCCACCGCAGACGCAATCATTAACGCACCCGTCTAAAAAAAAAAAAAAAAGTTTTAGTAACTGAAAACATTACGTTTTTGTTTTTTTTGTTTTTTGTTTTTCAACACATGCAAAATCTCGCCCAATCGTTCCACCAGAACGCACACCTTTTCACACATGTTTCCAACATCAATTCCACTGAAAGCAAAGAATTAAGTCATTGCATACATTGTACAGCACACTGACTGAAGGCAAATCTTTTTCAACCTGCATTAGCCCCGAGGACATGGCGTGGCGCCACCTGACGGGCCTAACGTCGTGACGTACGATAAAGGATCACGTGGCCGTTTCCTGCACTCTGCGTCAAGGGTGGAGTGTCTCGGTCTTCTCTTTTTTTAATACTACGTGTGTTTAAGGCTTGTTTTAACCCAATTTTTCGTTTCACTACTCGGCCCCGTCAAGTTCCTAAATCGGCTACCGTACGAATGCCTCCGGAAGGCCGGTGAGCCGGTTGCTGGCAAGCAGGGAACCGGTCGCTGCAACCAACATGTTGTCGTTTTCGGTGGCTGTTTCGCGCACCGGAATGGATTGGTGACGAAGTGCGACCTACCGTTGAAGGTAAGCGAATTATTTTACTTTCTATTTAACCGGGCACCCCGTTACAACTGTGTACCCTTTTTCAGTTGTGCTGCCTGTAAGCAGCATCAACGCGTTTGTGGACAAGGCCCACGAAACATTCCGGCTCTTGCTCGAGGGTGAAAGAGTTCTTGAAGCGGGACACGTGTTCTCCTGCAGCATCAAGAAGCTGAATAAGGATTGCTACACGTTCATTGGATTCGTTCTCCAAACGTCGGTACTTAGTTCGGACCCGCACGAGCTGGAGATACCACTGAATGGGAGAATGATGTGATGCACGGATGCGTGGCAAACCTCACTGCGGAAACTTTTCGTGTCCGTCGCTTACGAGCAAAATCCGAGAGAGCGTCGATCTCCGACGTGCGCCAACCAAATCCTTTCCCTCCCTCCCCTCCCCCCCCCCTTTTTTTTTGTGGAGGTTAATTAAATTAACATTAAAGCACTTACCGAACATCTTCGCTCCAACCGCATACACGAAGCTTCATCTCGAAAGTGCTTGCTGCACACTGTTGAACTCTTAGAGTTTAATTTGCCCATTTTCAGTTTCACAAGCCGCTCCGTGCGCAGCTAGCTTCTCCTTGGGGGAAGCTGCTGTTAGGGTCGTTCGTGTAACTGCGGCACTGAGCACCGAACAGTACTTTACCATTGCTCCCTGAGCTCAACAGCTGCCGAAGCCGATCCACGCGTGTACTGATCAGGCTTCAAACACAGAAACAAAAATGCAAAAGTACACGAGCGAACGGTTTTCGAAGACCTCGACCAAAGCAAGGCGGAATAGCTGGCCTTATCATGTGATCGCCCATCCTACGTCACGGTGGAGCGATCGCAGCGCTCCAATCGGTCCCTCTCCGTGCCAGGTGTCAATCACAGCACACTTGTGCAATCGTTCGTTACTTTATTTATTTATTTTTTTTGTGTGTGGTGGGGGGGGGGGGGGGGGGAGGCAGGTACGCTCTGCGACACTGCTAACGCGAGGGAGCGACCGCCAATTCTGTCTTCTGCTGGACTGGAGTAACTGTCATCAAAACTAATAGTTTCAAAGTAAAATGCGAAATGCGATGTTTAATGATGACTATGACAATTAAGATTATAATGCAGTTATGTGGTGTATGAGCTAAAGCTACACAGTCACTCAATAAGCTGCGCTAAGAGTGGCGACTCTCGATTCCTCGATTTTCTCGTGGGCGCTGCCATTTTGGTGCTTAGTGCAGAGCGGGCGCCGTAGACCCTTTTCAGAAGTCCATACAGCAGCATTGGCGGTCGCCACTGCTTGGACACGAAGCGCGTGGTTGGATACCGAGTCCTCGCCGAATGCTGATGTCATATTCGTGTCCAATACATAGTGAGAGTGCGTGATCAAGCAATGGCGGTCAGGCGACGGAGTCGGACTTTTGAAATGCAATTTCTTGGACCACGGTGTGACGAAGCTCGCGTAATGCGTAATCTCGTTTTTATCTGTCAACTTTTTTTTTCTTTTTTTTTAATATTTTTGGAGAGCACGGGAAAATTGTATTCTTCGGTTTGAGATGAAGGTTGAGACAGCTGGCGACGGTAAGAACAAAGGTGGCCGAACCGGTCTTACTCTGATGTGTGGTTTATTTGGTGCTTCTAACTAAGCCCTTTTAACGTTTTTAGTGTCCACTGGCCGCCAAAGTTGTGCGTGATCTGGACACCTGCGTGCTCACAATCATCTTTCATCGCGTTCATTCACCGTAATAATCAAAATTGCTGTTTTTTCTTTGTTTGTTTGTTTTTGGGGTGGGGGAGGGTGGTTAACGCTGCGTTACTTTATTCTCTGCTCGCGCTAATAACCACGCGTGAACACCTCCCATTCATTGCATCTTTTACGTCGCCAAACCCACGAGATCCGAGAATCCAAAATCGCTCCCGGTCATCGCACGCCATCTCGTGGAAGTATGACGAACCCTTACTCCGCCTTCCCCCTCCCCCTTTTTTGTTCCCTCTCTCTCCATCTCTCAAAGGAAAAAAAAAAAGAAGAAAAATCTGAACATGAAAAGAAGTTTGGTTTCCAGGCAACGGCCGCAGCGGCGTTTCCGCAGCGCTCGATCCGGCCGTCGTCGCCTGGCTTCTCAGTGATCCCCTTCACCGAGACCCGAGAGCTCTCCGGGCGTTTGTTGTAACGCTTTCATAACACGCGAAACATGGCGACTCCGCTCCTGCTCGGCCTGTCCGCACTGTGCATCTTGGTGCAGGCTGCGCGAGGTGGAGAACCCAACGCCACGGGTAAGCCGTCCGCTATTCCCAGCCCTTCTTCCCCGTCCGTATAAGACGGCGGGAGAAAAAGATGGATTATCCATTATCCCTTTGCTTACCTCGGCTCTCAACCACATCTGCATCCTTCGTCTGTGCGTGTGGGTGTGTTTGTGGGTGTGTTTTGGCCTTCTTTTTTATTTACCGGGGTTACTTATAAGGCAATTGAAAATCGAAAATGAATAATCAATTATTTCTTCCTTTACCTCAAATATAAAATCTCTCTCTCTCTCTCTTTTCTTTTTCTGTAGCAGCCTCTTCATTTGATCTCAATCTTTGAAGGTTCATTTATTTTTTCTGTTCAATAGGGGATTAGCTTTTGACCTTACTCGAACCTACGTTGTACTTATGAAAGGGCTGATTACGAAGCGTAAAGCGATCATTCTCGTGGCGTTAGCTCGAACAATGTTTTCAAGAGCGTTTGCTTATATCTGCGGAGCGGTGAAACATTGCGTAGTCCGTTCTTATGTAAAGAATTTAACCGGATCAACCATTTTGAATTCGAAATAATGCGCCTGCAAAATATGATTTTTATTCTTCTTTTTTTACTATATTTATATATGCGCAGGTTAGCTTCTGTATGCGTCTTTGTGGAATTCTCTTCTGACTAACACGACTATCTATCTGGGAATTCTTATTTGGTATGATATCCGCGAAATGAAGTATTAAAATGCACTCAGCTTATATTCTAAAAAAAGGCCTTCTTTGTCGTTTTTTTTTTTGCAATACCATTTCAGCGTTTTACAATTCACAAAAATGGCAAGCACCCAAGCATATATTATCATCGCTTCGACAGAAAAAAAGTAACCTTCGTGAAAAAAAATATTTTCGTCGAAGAATGTTTTATTGCTCAAAACGCCTCATTTAAATATTACCGCGTTTGTAATTCCATTTTTTTTAATTTAATTTATAGCGTGTTCGGTTATTTAATAACTTACTAGGGAGTTAAAGATTTTCTTTGTGTCACGTTGAGTCACTGCCCCAAGTTAACACGGCCTAATGAGACATCAAACGCCTGACTCGCCTGAAAATCACGTATGCACGATGGCATCATATTTGAACCCCACGTGAGCGAATTTTTTTCGTCACCTATCGGAGGCCAGCACGGGGCGCTGATTGGACACGAATGCTGACGTCAGCGTTCGGCTGGGACTCTCGTCCAATCAGAGAGAACGCGCGTCCCAAGCGGACGCCGACGCAGCGCTCGTCTCCGATCTGAGCTCTGCACTGACCTCCACTAGGGAAGTAGAAAATCTAGAACCCTTGGCTTATTATCTGAGAGGAAATGGCTAAAGTGCCCAATGCGTTCATAACCAGCCATATTCACCAGGCTTAGTTAACAACTACAGACTTCATCAGTGATAAGCCTTCATCCCAACAAACATTATTGCATGACAAAACAAAGCACAGTTATGCCGCGCCTACGATGCTGCATGCGACCATTTCATTCCTCGACGTAGATTGTCGTGTGTTATGAGGCCCTCGCGTTCTATGAAGGCGCGAGTGAGGATTTTACCATGGTGACCGGAATGCGTCTCCCACTTATGTGGTCGCCGCGTCCTCAAAAGGTGATTCCTCAGTTTCCGCCTGATGACGTCATACCAGCGTCACTGTTGTCGTCACCCGCGGGTCTGGTGGTGTCACGGCGGCACTGATGGATGTGGTAGATGCCTGTGCAAGATGGATGGTAGGTGTCTGTCAGGTCGTTCTTCCGCTTGACAGATCACAAAAGCATCGGCAGCAAGGAGTTGGGACGCCGCGACGACAGCGACACCTGCGATCGCTCGTGATTTTCGCCAGCATTTCTATGAACTACCGCCAGGATCGTGACATCCGATAGCATGGCACGCTCGATGTAGTGACGTCATTTCTTGCCACTTCCGGACCCCTTTCTGTGTATGGGTGGAATTGGACGCTAAATACACCAGTCAGAGACCGGATCCAAGCAGCATAGTTTTACTAACGGTACCCTAGCTGGCAGCACGCCATAGAAAATCCTAACTTTGCCGGGAATCCTAGGGTCCTATCTTTGACCTAGTAAGGTTTTTGCTCCAAGACGTTAGTTTACACCAACGTACATTTCTTTGGTCCCAAGTCGGAGAAATGCCAGGTATGGCTGTTCTGTTGTTCGAATCCAGGGGCAAATGCAGGCGTTTCCAGAAGGGAAGGGGGGGGGGGGGGTCAGCGTATCGCATGTTTGGAAACCCCCTACCTCCATCCACCTTATTTGCCCCATCCTAAACTTTTACACTTGCGGAATTTAAGGGGGGGGGGGTAAGACATTCAGAATCCCCCCCCTTTTCTGAATCCGCCACTGGGTTCGACACACAATTGCAAAAATGTCATACATGAGCAGAAGATGTCACGTGACAACCAACCAACCGTGGAGCCTAATTCTCACATTTTCTCGGAAAATTGAGACCCAACAATGCAAGGTGACAACCGAACAGACATGGCAGTAAAGCCTAACTCTGGCACCTGTTTGGCGATTAAGGTTCAAAGAAGCCAGGCGACAACCAAACACCCAAACACAGAAGCTTAGCTCTGGTACTTGTTTCGCAATTTAGGGCCAAAATACCACAACATCTAGCCGAAGAATGTCAAGTTTATTTACACCTTGGCTTCTTTGGGCCTTAGGGGTACTAAATGGACAGACAGAAACCAATGTTTCGTTCAAAGCACTGTGCTACTTGGGTAGCTCACGATCACAAGGTTAGAAAAACACGACAAAGGGTAGTTAAACAGCCAAGCGAGCAGCAAATGGTACCACAAGTGATCGCACAATATCAGGCGAAAAAGAAGTGATCGAAAAGCAAAAAAGAGACGGATTGGCATTTGACACTGACGACCGTTGTATCGCTCAAAGTATAGTTCACTAGAGACGTACTGTTGGGACACTGCATGACGTCCCTTCTTCCATTTTAAAAAAACTAGCATGTTCTGCGATGGTAACAAAACCAATAAGAGCCAAGAAGCTTATAAAAATGACAATCTGACTGAAATATAGCTGATTAGAGGCTTGGATTTAAGCTCCTTTCGTAAAAAAATCGAAAACTGAAAGTAATCTAGCAGTGTGTTTTATCTGGGGGAGTAATATTCCTTTGAAAGGCAGTTGCCAATTAATTCTTGATCTGTCACTGGCTATACTTTAACTATCAGAAACTTGCGCGCGAACTAGTAGGTAAGTCAGCAACAATACCATTTATACAAATACTAAATAACTAGCATCATAAAATGGTATGTCGTACCAATTAACATTTTACAAATTGTAATTGATACTTAGAGCGAAAGAAAGACAGCCTAGTGAGTATCCGAATATCATTCTACGCCTCTCAAATTGATGTTTGTTTCATTTTCTTTCTTGTCATTTCGCTAACAATCTGACATGAGGAGATTATATACCTGAACCCATATTTAATGACCGGAACCATTCAATACATATTTGTGATCGTGAATGCCCGAACGCCAGTCGATTTGAACGAATTAAATGATCGATCTCACACTGCATCGTTTGGAAAGATTAACATTCATTACGCCAAAGGGAACGACTGGCAGCGGTGGGATTCGAATCCACGTTTCCTGTGAGCCTGGTGCCTAAAACCAACACCATAAACCACTCGGCTTTATTTTATTTATTTTTTGCCATGGATCATTTTGGTTTGCTACCCACAAATCACATGAGTTCTGGGGTAGTCGTGCTCCTGTAACGTAATTGTTCGGTGATGATTGATTAGATGCAAAACTAGAAAAACTAGCGTCACTTGTGTAAAAAATAAAGAGTGAGGTTTCAAAACAATTGTGACGATTGAGTCTAAATCGCGAGATTTCATCCAACATGTTTCGGACCTGCACCGTAATCACAGCCCTTCTCGCACATGTATAAGTGTAGAAAGCACAGTTCAGATTAAAAAGATATATATTTTTAAAGTATTTTTTTTGGGGGGGACGATGCTAAAGTTATAAAAACCCGACAATATCAGTTGCCTCCATTATATCCAATGGAATGTCGTTTACTACCCCTTAAACGTATGCCTTCAACTTATGATATTTTATTTTATTATTACTCGAGTTAATTTTTACTTGTCTTTTTTTGTTTTGTTTTTTCAAACATGATTTACCTCAAGCGTTTCGCTGCACTGTAGGTATCGATTAACTCAAAACAAAGCGTCGGGCAATTACCAATACGTTCGCAAGAAAATGAATAGAGAACCGTGTTTTTATCGGCCTGTGTAAATAAACTATGCATCGCAGAAAGCTCATACTCCGTGAGAATGGGACGCTAACGGTTAGCATACAACGGGAAAGTTTCAAAACGTGACATTACTGGGAACAAAAGATAATTAATAAAGACGACATTTCTCAATGAGCCGACGGCCACCACCTAAGCCTAATATTGACAAAGCAGAACTCGACATTGTGGACGCTTGTGGGATTTATATCAATGGAAAGCACTTGTCAGCGAGAAAGAGGATATTATTTGCTTTTTTGCTGAGAAGTTGTTTTTTTCCACTGAAGTAGATGCTACAGGTGCCCACAATGTCATTTCTCGCTTTGATGATAGTAGGCTTAGGTGATACGTCGGCTCATAAAAAAGTTTTGTTTTTTCTCATTTATCTTTTTTATCCAGGTAACGTGATGTTCTCAAACTTTCGCGATCTGTGCCGACCGCTAGCTACGCATTCTCGCTTAGTTTGAGCTTTCTGTGATGCACAGTTTATTTACCCGAGCCGAAAAAAACAGTGTTCTCTTTTCTTGAAAACTCCCTGTATATTCGTTCATTCAATACAATACATTGTATAAGGTCCTTCAATGTCATAGAGGTTTGTGGCTTTAAGTTATAAGAACCTATCCTCCTTTATAATAAATAAAGTTTAAACTACAGGACACGTAAATAACACGTTTTTTTCTCTATTTTTTTTTCTTTTTTGTGCATAAATAGATTAGGCATTGCAGAAAGGTGAAATTCCGTTAGAATGTTGCACTAGCGGTGGTAGTGGAATGCAAAAGTTTGGGAACGTGACAGTAACTTAAACACAAAACAAAAAACAGAAAAAAACTTATCTGTGAGCCGACGTCTACCTAAACCTAAAATTCGCCAACATTCTCCCCCCCCCAAACAAAAACAAACAATCACAGTGTGCTTTTGTGGCATTCAATTCAGTAAAAAAAAATATTTCTCAGAAAAAAAAATATATATATCATGTTTTCTTTGTTGCTTACAAGCTTTTTAGTGAAATAAACGCCACAGGGGCCCACATCTGCTATATTTTGGTTAGGACGCATAGTAGGCTTAGGTAAGCGTCGGCTCGTAGAGAAAATTTGTTTTTCTGTTTTATGTTTTAATCCAGGTAACGTCACGTCTTCAAACTTCTGCTTTCTATCACCACCGCTATTGGCGACGTGAGCGATCGAAAGCGTCGCTATGGTCGGCCCACCACAATTGGCCGAATGCTGACCATGACGTCAGCAAAGGATGTCTCATCGACGGAAATAAGAGGAATGTAAGAACTTCAACTTTGACGGTGTTGGCAGTGTTGCTTTGAGACCGATATGATTTCAGGCTTCCAGAATGCTCAATCACAAACACCATCGAGCGTGTTGTTCACAAGGTAATGACGTCACGAAAGGTCCACCCCGAAAGATTCACTAATAGCGTCACATTCTCACCGAGTTCCAGCTTTCCGCGATGCGTAATTTATTCATGCGGGCCAAAAAAAAAGACGATAATATATATATATATATATATATAAAAATATATATATATATATATATATATATATATATATATATATATATATATATATATATATATATATATATATATATATATATATATGACACTGGTTTAATTTCCTCTTGCGAACTCCGTGCACAAAATGTTACTCTTCTTTGTTCGCGGGAGCTCCGCAACGGAACGACCCCCTCCCAAGCTCGCTTTCCCTCGGTGTCCCGTCTCATGGAGGAAAAGCCCCTTTACAAAAGTCCTTGATGCCAACGATCCGTATGCTTGGTAGGATGGATCAGCGGGGTACGTTGCACCCTAATTGCTCCATATCGATCGGAGCGCGGACGTAATCCCATTTCCCTTAATCCGGGTGAGCGATCTGTCTTAATCCAAGTGTAAACATTGGTTGCCCTCTCTGACCCGCCTCGATCTAGCCCGATTTAACTTAGATTAAACTTTCATCCAAGTGAGATCGGGCTGGGTCGGGCGGGAGAAGCCGAGATCGTGGTTTGTTTCCTTACCAAAGTTTATTTTGAATCAGCACTAAACACCCAAAATCAAATCTCTTGCTTCTTTTTTTTTTTTTTTGCGGCATTAGCAATTTATATTGACAGTAGTTTTAGAGTCCACCTATTCTAAACTTCACTATATAAATTATTTGCAGAAAAAAAAAAGCCTCTGTGTTGCTGGGTTCTTTCAAGCAGCTCGGGGACATCGCACTGCGCAAGCGCAGACGTTCTGCGCACGCGCAGTGCGACGCCCCAAGCAGTTTGGGGGCACAATGCATGGAGACCTCTTATTCTAGAATTTCGCGGCAAATCTCGCGTCTAGTTTATCTTTTTATTTTTTTTTTTGGTGGGGCGGGTGTTTATGAGTATTGTTTACCCCTAACAGGGGCTGTGACAAGTATGGGGTAGAGGCTCACTATGAAATATACGATGCAAGCAGCTAACGTAAAATATACAATAGTAATACAAAAAAGATCCGTAATAATACTGCTCTTCGGGCGCACAATGAGTGCATAAAAAACAATAAAAGAAGAACTAGAACAGAAACACTCTACGCTTTAGTACGAGAAATAAATCCGAAGAGTTTCGCGTACGTACGTCGTAGCCAGCTAACTTTGACGGTACCATTTCTCCGCTAAATTTAGGGGGAGAATCACAATGTCGTGACAGTGCGACGTCACGGTGTCACGTGACCTATTGTGGCCTCACGTCACAATTTCCCCACTACTAAATGCAGCAAAGAAATTCACCGCTAAATTTTGCGAAGACATTTTTCGCTAAATTTAGAGGGGGTTTAGTGTTACGTGATGACATGGCGGCACGTGATGTCATAGTGTTAAGTCAGTGTCATGGCGTCAAGTGACACCACAGTTTCACATGAACACCGTCCGCTAAATTTAGCTGAGCGTAAGTCCGCTCGTTTAAACAGGGCAGTGTAACTGTGTGCTACAAAGTGTGCAGCGCCTCGGCCGTCGCAGCAGTTCATTTGCATAACACAGCGAGAAACCGCGATTTTTTTTTAATGTTTTGATATATATTTAATTACTCTCTGTCTCAAAACTCAGATTTGTGGTATGAACGTTTTGTGCGGCGGAAAGAAAGTTCGTCCTCACAAGTTGCCTCCCCCACGCCTCCACTGTAAGCGTATAGACGCCTTCGCACACGCGCCAGATAACAGCCGCCATTGCTGACCTTGTCTCGTCTTAGCGAGATGCCGAGCTACCGAAGCTGGCGTCGACGAGCCTCCAGAAAGGCAAATTGCTGGGGAGGGGGACAAAGGAGAATCTAGGATTGCAGTGACCTCTCCCGCTGTGGAAATGATGAAGTGGAGTCAACGGAATAAGAGAAAACAAAAACTGGAGGTCGGTGTCATGGCGGCCCCCATGCACAGTTGCTTCAAAGCCTCTATTGGCTTGCTGTATCTTGTAGGAGTAAAACAGAACTGTGTGTGTGTATCTGTGTGCTCCTTTAACATGTCTTCCGTCTTTTCGCTCTGTTTCTTCTTTTCTTTTGTAATTTGAGTTGTATCTATAGTAGCGACAATTTAAGAAACGTAAACGTACGAAAACGAAACCACGCCATCCGTTTCTTAAATTGTCAGCTACTTGTGCTGGCCTCTAAGCTGGGTCTCTAAGACCCCAGCCAGCAGACAGCTAGCCCGAATTGGTGTGGTTGTTACGCCTGTCGACATCGGTAAGAGAGAAAATTGAACTTATAACGTCTAGGTGCCTAAGTGCAAACGTTCTCCCTAATCTTTAATAAAAAAAAGAATAAAAAAATCTCGCGTTTGCCGATAAAGAGCGGTGAATAGGTCGTCTCGTCAGGTAGAGTAGGGCTGCCTTCTGCTCCGTTACCCAAGCCCGGGTATTTGAGTGAACCTCACTTCACTTATTGTGGAAAGGTTACAAACCCTGCAAGAACATACCTTCCTAAGCAGAACTAAGAATCATTCCATGAATGAAAAGTGCAAAAACTTAATAGTCGCGAAAGCCTCGCTTCGCCTCTTTTATGATCCGTTTCACTTTAAAACCGACCACATTCGACGCTTTCCTCGAAGAAATCGAGTCGAGTGTATTTAAGGGAAGAAAGCGTTGGTTCACAGTAAATACCCATATGTAACAAATTTCGTAATAGATTCTAGGAGCGCATGTTAGCAGAGACCCGGGAATCACGCGCAATTACTGAAACGCAGCTTGACAGTGCGGCGCTGGGGACAGCGCATCATTAAAGAGTTATCGTAGATCGTTTTCCCTAGCTTGTGAAGACGGAAAAAACGATCTACGAAAACTCCCTATTGGGACAATCCGTTACCGTGTTCCACACCATTCCACGCCATCAAGAATGCCGGTCTTGGCAGCCTATTAAAGGAGCGGTGCAACGATATTTAATTGGAATGTTTTTAACTGTACACGAGCTTACTGGCACAAGTGGGAGTCAAGGATTCTCGCACGCAACGCCACTTGCCAAAAAACTCCTTTGTTGCGGTGTAATTTCAAAGACAAGAGCGACCATTTTCATTCAATCTCTCCTTTGCAAAATTTGATGACGTAAAGTGGGGATCGCAGTACACCCATATGACGATATTTGAATGTGGTTCCTAGATTGGACCCGAGCATTGCGTGGGCACTCGATTTGGGCTCGTGATAATTACTAGCTCGAGAAGCATTCGGGTAGTAGCCCGTGTCCAATCGCTGCATCGACGACAATAGCCGAGCCATAACAATGTCTGGAACTCAGCGCGTGTCCTGTGCTTTGCCAGCCACAGCGCGTGGCTATGATCAACATTGGCGGCATATAATCGGCTCCAGATCACGTGGCCGCTTGTTCTGGCTGCGAGTTGAGGGGGCGAACGCTGCTTGTTTTCTTTATTTTTTTTCTGGGACTTCTATTGCGTGGGGTGAAAAACGAACGCCTGTATCATAGGTCATTAACGTCAGGGATCTGTTCTGAGCGGTATTTGCGCAAAGTACAAAAATTGTTGCATTGCCCCTTTAATGTGAGCTTGTTCCGAGCGTGCGCTCTAATCAGCGCCCTCAAATATGGTTTTCAGTGAATACCCCCTATAAGGAACTTTTAGCAAACCGTTACCCTGTTCGCACTACCGGAGTTCTTGAAACGTGCTTTTAAGCACGCGCCCCGCGTTCACGGTATCGCTTCTGGCGCGCGCTTATAAGCAAGCTCCGGTAGTACGGTATACGCGGAACAGGGTAACGGTTTGGTAAAGCCCCTATTAGCGCCGAGATGTTTCGGTGGCGCCCTCTTATGGTTTCCCTCCGTGACGTCACGACTGGGATTCGCCTCGCCGTGACGTCACCAGTTGTTATTCTGGCTACTTACCATCGGGTGCGACGACGAGTTCGATGGTGTGTTTAAAAAGCACAGTAGAAGCTAGGAGCCATCGCAATCCGAAACTGACACCGTCAAAGTTGACAATCTGACAGTGCTCATATACCCATGATTTGGCCAATCGTGGAAAGCTGACCACAGCGACGCTTTTGGCCGCGCACATCGCTAATATGGGGTATTCTCTGGACGCCATATTTGAGGGCGCTGATTAGAGCGCACGCTCGGAACGCGCTCACATTAATAGGCTGCCAAGACCGGCAATCTTGATGGCGTGGAATGCGTGTTGCGAAAGAACCGGTGAGGCTTGCCATCAACACGTGCTCGGCAGTCGCGCGCACAGTTATGGCCGCCAGGGAATACTCCCCATGCTGCGTCCAATCTCGGTATTTCGAAACGGGCACCGCCTGCGTGAGCGGAGCTCGGTGTGCCTGGACCGCAGAGTGATTCCAACTTCTCGATAGTGGTCACGTGATTTATGAGCAGCGTTTTTTGCAATGCGAACTGCGAGGAGGTGAGGAAAGCGCCAGTCGTCCGCAAGCGTCTCCGCCCACTTTCCCCCTCACCCCGCAAACACACGACGCATACGCGCTTGCCACCAATCTGCGAGGGACGCGTCCGCTATGCGGAGAGAAAGTCGTCTGCTTCTAGCACTGGAGTTGCTGTGACGTCAGGATGACGGCGAGCTCTGATTGGCTTTGATGGACAGGATATTGGGTAGACCTCAATGCTAGACACCTTGAGGTCCGCCCACTATTTTTATTTTCAATCAGCCAATAAGAGCTCGGCGTTCTAACATTATCGCGAACCCTGCAAGGAAGTAGACGAACTTGCGCTCCGCATTAGAGTGCAAACACTCTCCGTGGTCCGACTGTCCTACCTGCAACGGGTCTTTGGCTGGTGTGTTTAGCGTCCTATCCTGCCCATATATCAAAAGTGTTCCCAGAAGTGGCACCAAATGACGTCACAGAAACCGAAGTGTCCTGCTGTCGGATGTCGTGATCCTGGTAGTCGGTCGTAAAAATGCTGGCGAAAAGCACGAGCGAACGCGAGTGTCGCTGTCGTCGTGGCGTCCCAACTCCTGGCTGCTGAAGCTTCCGTGGACTGTCACACCAGAGAGCGACCTGCAGCAGAACAGGCGTCTGCTACATCCACCACCGCTGCTGGAACACCGCCAGGATCGCGACCGGCGACACTTTTATGACGTCACCAGGCCGAAATTGAGAGACCACTTTTTTTGGACGCGGTAAACGCACCAGTCGGAGACGCCTTCCAGGCACCATAGTTCGACTGCTACCTTTTTTAAGTCTATAGGCTTTCCAGCGAAGTTTCGGGACATCTATGCGCCGAGAAACTGAGGGAGAGGAGGAGACGAGAGCGTGCGGAAAAGTCAGAACGCCGAGCTGGGGCAACACCTCCTGGACCATAGCCTCCTCTATACGCACAAATTTATAGGGTTAGCATCCTATCTACTGACAAAGTCTGGCAGATCGCCACGAGAAGCGGCCGCCGAAATGGAAGAGGTGGAGCGGCAGGCAACGGATGAGAGGAGAGCCAGGTGACTGGCGCCCCGCTGCGGCGAGACGCCGAAACGCACTTCTCTCCAGCGAACAAGTGTGTTTCGGGTCCTCGCCGCTGCAAAAGCTGTGCGCTGACGTCCAGGTTCCCCGAGAAATGGTTCTTTGATGCTCTGTGCTATTAGATCCTCGCGGCTCAAATCTGTAACCGGGCACTCTATGGCTCCGTCGTCGAACTGCCAGGCTTTGTGAGTATTGGGGAGAATATCTAACAGTCACGCCTCTAGTGGTACGCTCCAGCTGTAGGTACAACAAACCAAATTTTCTTGTCTGTTTTTGATCAGAGATATCGAAGGTGACGATTTGAGCACTGGTCAAAGCGAAGCGCTCGTGCCCAGGCCGTGCTAGGCGAGGTTCAATCCTTGTGATGCTGTGTTAGTAAACACCTGGCTATGGGACAACAAGTATTATCAAGTAAAAAAGCAGCGCAAAAAGCGTCGATGCACGACGCACGTGCAATGTGCAGCCCTTGGGAAGATCATGGCGGCACAGCGCAGCACTGATAGCACTGAGCTAGATTTCAGACGCCATGTTCTTCATAGAAGTGGCGCGAGGCACGTGTCTCGAGCATTTAAACAACAATGAATGGCGCCACTTTGCACAGGATAGAGGGGTTTTAATACCAAGTAGAGTGCCTTCATACACACGCGCGCTTTGCTTGAGTGGTGACATCTCAGCCATTTTTTCACCCAATCGTTTTTTTTATGCATTATGAAGTGCGCGCAATCCGGTGTCACTCAGCTCGAGCGCGTAGCTATGGCTAATACATGGACGCCATTTTACCACCCAAGTCACGCACCGAGTGCGCCAGAGCGTCACGCGCTGGCACTGTCAGGGCAACAATGGATGTCTTCACCCTGAGATAGACAGACATGTAGGCATCCTAGTATGGATGGATGGATGGATGGATGAATACGGCTGAGCCCTTTGGATCGGGCGGTAGCTTACGCCACCTAGCCAATTTGTCTTACCATTTAAGCTTAGAATATTCAAGTGTGAAAACTATATACACTCCGCACTGAAAAGAAAGTGAGGCTATAAAACCCCCTTGCCATCAGTTAATAAGAAAATACCTAGTTTTCTCGTGCTTTCTGCCACGATTCACTTAATCTTTGCTTGGTAATCTCTACTGTCTTGTAATCCACTTTTCCTTCGCTGTCTCTAAAACCCAATGACTTTATTAAATCTATGTTGTCTTCGGTAGGCATAGGGTGAAGCCCTTTACAGTAGAGTATCAAGTGCTCAGCCGTCTCGTCCACCTCTCCGCAAGCAGCGCACACTGTATCCATTTCCTGGTACTTCGCTCTGTATGTTCTGGTTCGCAAAACACCTGTCCTTGCCTCAAACAACAATGAGCTTCCCCTAGAATTATCATAAATGCTTTCTTTGGCAATAACTGTTTTGTTTAATCTATAGTTTTCCAGAGCCGTCTTTGTCTGCATTCCCTCTAGCCACCGATCTCTTTCTGTGGCCTTAACTTTCTTCTTAACGGAGACCTGCTCTTCCGTAACCCCACTATAGCCTAAAAACTTTCCTCTTAATCTCCTAGTGCGCTGTCTCCACTTTGTGTCTATACTCCTCATGTATAAAAAGCTGAAAACCTTTCGTGCCCATTGCTCCCCATCCATTTGCCTCAACCGATCCTCAAATTCTATCTTGCTCGCAGCTTCCCTGCCCTCAAATGACGCCAATCCCATGTCTCCTTGCACTCCCTGGTTTGGCGTTTTGCAATGTGCCCCAAAGCCAGCCTACCTACTCCGCGCTGTTTTATTTCTAGTCTTGCATGCACTTCGGATTTCATGCATAGCACTGCGTTTCCAAAGTCAAACCAGGCACCATGACCCCTTTCCAAATCTCTCTCACCACCTCATACCTGTTGTAATTCCAAAGTGCTCTATTTTTCATTACAGCTGCATTTCTGTTGCCCTTACCTATTATATACTTTTCATGCTCACTGAGATATTCTGCACCGTCACATATCCATACTCCTAGATACTTGTATTTACCTAGCTCTCTCCACTGTAATATTCTCTGTATCTTGAGCCTCTCAACTTCATCATTGTTAAAAAATCATGACTGCTGATTTTTCACTACTGAATTATAAACCTAATTCCTCTCTTCCCTACCACAGATGCTCATTAATTCCTGCAAATCTACCCGACTGTTAGCCATTAGTACGATACATCTGCATACATCAATCCCGGTAAGGATTGCTGAATTTTTGGCCTAGCTTATCTGTACGAAAGGTCGAATCCAAGCTCACTCTTCTCTAATCTATCCTCCAATCCTCTCAGATACAACATAAACAGCAAAGGCGATAACGGGCACCCCTGCCTAACAGCCTGGTTCAGACACGTTGCGTTTGACTGCGCTTGACTGCATTGCGGCGGCAGAAGCCAGGACATGTGCTGCCGTGATAGCGATGTGCGCCGAAGCCAAAAGCGTCGCTGTGGTCAGCCTTCCATGATTGGCCAAAACCATGGGCATATAAGCACTGCCCATGGTTGTCAACCACGGTGTTAGTTTCGGATTGCGATCAGCTCTAAGCTTCTGCTGTGCTTTTTAATCACACCATCGAACTCGTCGTCGCGCCCCAGATGGTAAATAGCCAGAATAACAACTGGTGACGTCACGGCAAGAGGCAAATCCCGGTCGTGACGTCAGGGAGAGACGCCATGGGAGGGAAAACCATAGGGCACACCGAAACATCTCGGCGCTAATATCGCGTGCCAAGATGATTCTTGAATTGGATTCCACGCTTTATACGAAGCACAGATGTGCCGGTGACTCGCTTTCGGTCCTTGACGCAACGCAGTCAAACGCACTCAAACGCAAGTGTCCCATCTCTATTTCCCCTGTTGCCTTTCCTTCCCATGTTATAATCACCTTAATATCTTTTTAAATGTTCCTTAATATTGCTGTTAGTCCTCTCAATAAAGCTCAATAAAGCTCAATAAAGCGCCCTCTATAGTTCGATCTCGTGCCCAATAGAGGAGGCTATTGTACTGCGAATGCCAGCGCACGAGCTGAGCGGGACTCAAACCGCGTCTCAAGACGCTAGCGCGCCCCAGCCTTTGCAATGCTTTTTTCACCCGGTCTCAGCTGAGACGCGGCTTCTAGCAAGCCGGCCCTGATTCGAATGGTTAGTGGGTAGACCTAAGGCCAGCTGCCTCTGTCTCCATTGTACTCGTCGAACGCATTAGAATGCGAGGAAAAAAACGCCGAACGCTTGCGTTCCGCTTTTAGACGCGTTCGACGAGTGCAGTAAAGACACAGGCTGCCTTTGCCTTCACCGCACTTTGCCGAACGCGTTCGAAGGCAAAAGCCAAAGCCAAAGCCGGACGCCGGCGCTGCGGGTTCTAGAGCATTCGACGAGTACAATGGAGACAAACGCTGATAGCTTTAAGTCTACCCACTAACCTTTACAACCAGAGCTCGGCGTTCTGGCGTACTCTCTCGTCTCTCGTCTCTTTCACTTTCTCGGCACATACTCGTTTTCACCTCAAGAAGAAAAAAAAAAGACGTTTTGCGCATTCTTCATACGCGACGCGAAGTAGTTCTGACGAAGATTGGTTCTCGGAAGAAGAAGCGATACTTTTGGCTTTCGAAACGTGGTACGTCTTGATAACATATACGTAATCTTAAATGCACCTACACATATCTTATTTCTACACATAACGGGGGAAATCAATAATCCTCCGCGGCGAGCCGGAATTTTTTTTTACTGTGGCTCTCGAGGTGAAAACGAGGATATACCTATTTCCTGCTAGTAATGGTCACAGCCTCATAGCTATACACCAAATAAAGCGAACGCTTCATTACTAGTACCCGCGCCGTCGTTTTCCCTCCACGTGTTAATACGATCCTTTCGACGGTCGCCCAAATCTCCATCAACCGATCCCGCTTTCCGGAGTGCCCCCCCCCCTCTCTTCTCGAAAATGACCCGGCGCGCTCACGCGCAATGCCTCATTGTGCAACGGACCACTGGACAGCCCTTTTCGATGACCTGGGAGGCCTGTGGGAGAAACCATGGTCAGGGGCCCCCTAAGCCGACAGTGGGGTGGAAGCTACGCGCTCGCCAGAACAATCATTCCGCCTCCTTTCATCATCTGACCCCGCACTCGGCGCGTGGGTGTACCAAGGAGGCTATAGAAGACCTGCTGGAGCGGCGGCACCCTTCAACTGAAGCCTGCTTGCCCGCAGCAAGATGGCCGTATACGCCGTGCATATGAGACGGGGCTTCCTAATGGCGAAGCGAACATTTCATACATGATTTATTCAATAAACACGTCAGAACTTACATAAATGAGATAAGACGTATATGTGCGCGTACATCGTCTTATATGTTTTAACTTGTTTTTGTGTTTAACTGCTTTTCTTTGTTTGTTATCAAATTCTTTTAACGGATGCTCCAATCCCAAAAGTTTGTCTGTCTCTTCGTCAGTCCGTTCGTGCCTTTCCAGCTAAATCTAGCTGGAAAAATGAGAGTCACGTGACCTATACACCGTTTCAGTTTCCCCGCTAAATTCGGCGGAAAATTCGATGTCACGTGACCTGACATCACAGGACTTATACATCGATATAGTTTCTCCGCCAAAGTTAGCGGGAAAATTGCCGTCACGTGACGTCTCTACCAAGTCAGTTTCTCTTAAATTTAGCAGGGAAATTCATACAAAAAGTATAGGTTCTTCACTCCCCGAAACGACTGTTTAATATCCTCGAAACAAATCTAAACGAATGCTCCTTAAATACTGCATTTCTCGGAGAATTTCAAGAGCGATCTCACTAGGGTTCATCCCTCATTCGGGCTGCACTCCCTCCCGTTGCTAGATATAAGCAGCCTCCACTCCAGCGAGTCTATATATCCTTGATAGGTACAGCCATAGCCTCCTATATGGTGCAAAAGCCTGGCAGATCGCCACGAGAAGCGGCCGCCAAAATGGAAGAGGTGGAGGAGCAGACAACGGATGAGAGGAGAGCCACGTGACTAGCGCCCCACTGCGGCGAGACGTCGAAACACACTTCCCCCGAGCGAACAAGTGTGTTTCGGGTCCTCGCCGCTGCAAAAGCTGTGCGCTGACGTCCAGGTTCCCTGAGAAATTGCTCTTCGATGCTCAGTGCTACCGGATCCTCGCGCTCCAAATCTGCGACCGAGCACTCTGCGGCTCCGTCGTCGAACTGCCAGGCTTTGCGAGTATAGAAGAGGCTGTGGTACAGCGGAAGCGTGGTTACGTGGTGAAAGATAGACGTACGTATGGTTCTAACAAGCACGTTGCTTCCACCGCAATTCCAGCTAAGTCGTGAGCAGAGTGTAGGTGACGCACTGACTTGTCAAGGGCTTCTCTTCCGAGGCCCCTCTAAAAATAGCTCAGGCGCTTGACAATGGCGCTACGCACGACCCGACACTCACCGGCCCCTCCCTCCTTCCCCCTTCCTTCCTCCTCTTCCCTTCGTTGTCCCTCGTTGGCGTGTTCGCGGGTCATTTGGATCTCTTGCCGGCCGCCACTTCGAGGGGACTGCGGGCAAGAAGCGGAGGGGTTAATGTGTTTGTCCTTGTCGCCGGGAAACGTGGCGACCGCCAGATAGAACAAAGACCTGATTTCCCCAAAACATGCACGCGTACAAGAGGGAAAGTCGAAGAAAAAAAAAAGCGAAGGTCACGTTAAAAAATTCGGGAGTGGGCGAGTCGGAGGACGCGAACGCCCCGACGTGTTGTGACGTCGTGTAGTGGCAGACTCGCTTTAGTTTGAAATTTCTCTTTTAGCCACTTTACTTTCGTAAGACTCGATAGTGTTTTTAGTTGTGTGCAGTTCTTTTTTTTATTATTATTATTCCTGTTGTTGGGGATTTCCGTGCTGAAAGCAAAGTCTATTTTTGAGCTTACTTAACGTGTCGGGTACATCTCAGCTCAAGAAAGAAGCCGTATACGTATAAACATCGATTTTAGAATGCAGCTCTTAGGTGCCCGTTTCCGGGTTGAGCGGCGTCGCCGTCGGCGTAGGCGCCGACGTACTTTCCCGCTAAATTTAGGGAAAAATTTTTCCCGCTAAATTTAATGGGGAAATATACGTCACGTGACGTCAACACTAATTCAGTTTGGACGCTGGGAATATTTCCCCGCTAAATATAGCGGAGAAATTTAAAAAATATTTTCCCGCTAAATTTAGCACAAATTTCCCGCTAAATGAGAGGGTAGCAAGCGAGGAGGAGGGGCATACCCACCTTCCGTACCCTTCCCTCCTCCTTAAGAGCTGCGCTCTAATTCGGAATTACAGAGAATTGTCAATGTCTTTAATTTTTTACTTCAACTAGCCAACGGGTAGTATAAAATGAACATATGTGAATACATAACCTTTTTCAAGTGGTTGTGCTACCCGAGGAAGACACCTACTGTCCATATCACCCCTACCAACCTAAAATAAATAGTTTCAAAATCTTTCTTTCCTCGGACAATCGTAGAGAAGAACGGGCTTTCTTGCGATATTCCATGAAGCCGCGCACAGCGCGTGATGAATTATGGGAAGCTTCTGTATGCTCCACCCTGTTCCTGCAGCATCTACCACGCGACACTGAAGAGGGCGAGAGAGAAACAGGGTCGTGTAGTTGTTTGCCTACCCTCGACCCCTCGCTTGCCTTCCCTCCGTCGCTCGTCAAGGTGGTCTGCTACAGCCGGTTTTGTACAGGATGATCCCAGCAATCATTTCGGCGTCGCGGCAAACGCTGCACATTTTTTTTTCTTTCGAGGGGGTTATTTTTTTACCTTGATGTTACCACTAAATACTTTGGTAGGAAATACATCTTACTCTTCGAAAAGCCAATATCCGACAGCTTTTGCGTAGCTAAAGAGGCTGGACCCGCGCAGCCTCGGGTTTTTCCCTTCTTGAATTGGGAGGGGTAGCTGCCGCCATCTATCGTCGTGGACAGCCTTCGAGACAACGAGGACAGCCGTCTCTGCTGTCTCGGCGAACCCGGTACCTCGACGCGTCGGCGGCAGCCCTCTCCCTCGGCGCATGCGCGAAAACGCAGCAAGCGCGATGCGCATGCCTTTCCTCAGACGTTGTCGTTACACGCCGATAGGGGAAGATTTGTCGCTATAGGCGCTCTGTCTAATGCGAATCTGTGGAGTAGAATGTATTGTCCTAGTAAAGTATTTTGTTACCACAGTTCTTAGATTACGATTTTATTTGTATCACGCTTTCGAAAGGTCTTTCCTGCAGGGACAAATTGAGGTACCGAGAGGCGGCTGTCCAAGGGCCCCAATTCGCACGGCGGGACAGGGACCAGGGGGACCGGAACATCGTCGCCTGCAGCGATTGGCCAGCAGTGCGGTGCTGGTTATTTGAAGCAGACGGCGACCTACCGGTCCTTCGGTCTCGCCCTGTAAAGTAGGGCCCTATGAAGCTGCTGTTGCAAATTTCACTTGGGTTTCCGTGAGATTCCTACGGTGGACCCACATTGACCCCGTGTTCGGAGTCGCTGTTGTGCTACTTGGTCATAGGTCTTCGGAATTTATCGGATTTTATTTTTGTTAATTTTATATTCTTTCTAATTTTGAGTTTAATTTCGCCCTGTTCCCAAGTTTTAGAAGCTATTCCCTAAATTCTTATTAATTCTCCAGTATCAAACTATGTTTCTTCAGCTGAATTTGGCGTTAGCGTATTTGGCATTGGTCATAGTATATACTGTACCACGACAAAACTTGCCAACAAGTGGTACTTCAATGAACGTTGATACTTTAAAATCTAGAATCTCACAGACGTAGTGGCTGAGAAGTTTTCTTCTGATATTATTCCACCACTTCACCTCACGGCTGCACGAAAGTGGCGAAGCGAGGGAGTAGAAATTTCAGTCGCCCCCCCCCCTTTTTCCTGCAAAATCTAAGTGTTCATAAGTGTTCATAGCCTCTCACTGTTGTAAAAACACGACCCCTTCTTCACGTAAGAAGCAAAAAATAGTATGGTTGAAATTGGAAACCCGAAGTCCCGAACAGCTAGTTTTATCGTGACCCAGGAGTAGAGTGACCCGTTGTCCTGACCAAACCCTGACGAGATAAGCGGTTCAACTCCTTTTGTCAACGATCTAATATTTGAAAGAATACTCAATACCAAAAATTATGCCTTCTAAAAAAAATTAAAAAATTTCATTTGTAGAATGTTGTTTCCTTTTCTGACTTTTGGATTCTGAAATTCTGAGTTTTTCGGATAAACCCGAATCGACGAAAATTTTAACGGCGAGTATTTTTCCGAGCTCCTCTTATTTATCCGAAAACACGCCATCCACAGGATAACAATACAAAGACGGTCGGTCGAATTTTTGTGTGTCCAAGTTGTACTTTTCTTACATTAACATCGAAATATTAACTGCATGTATTTATCGGTGTTTTTTTTCTCGATAAAAGCAGAAGACCGGTACAATAACAAAAGGAAAGCAACGAAAGGACGACGACAATACGAAACATCCGTACCTTTTATTGTTTTCCTTTTATTCTTGTAGGGTTACCGCGCGCTCCGATTTGTCAAGTACAGGAAACTGGAAGCCCTATCATCATCAACCAGCATGGCCAGTTTTCACCGCTTTCTGTGAGCGTAAGATTAAACGAACCGCTTTGAAGGACTACCGTCAATACTCGAGAGCGAAGTTCCTAAACGAAAGGCGCGTTGTAGCGCAGGTTTACAATCCTGCACTGTCATGCTGCCTGCAAGGCTTTCTAGACTTAGGCTAGGTGGCCCACGCTACCGCACGTTACAAAGGGCCATTAATTTCCATCCATCCATCCTAAAACAGGTCGGCATTTGCCCACACCCAACGTTACTAAAACCCTGAGTTGGGAAACTCGTCCTTGAAACCTGGGCCGCCGGCGTCCACCGAGACCGAGCTAAATACGATAACAGCGCCACCCTTTAGCGACGAGTTGAAACATGAAAGTTGCTTTACATAGCTACTGTGAGATGGCCCTGCGAGATGGCGCCACCGGCCCTTGCCGGACTCGACGTGCAGCCGTGCAGTTCCCAGAGTGGACACTGCGGGAGAAATGGCGGCGTTGCGATCGCCATTAGCTCGGTTCTCGAGTACGGATCGGAGCCACTTTTTTAAAGCAGGCTCTATGGGAGTTTACCAACTGAGTGGTTCTATTAACGTTGCCCACACCAGTTGTGGCTGGGCACTGCGGCTGCGCAGAAACGAGATTCGCGTAAAGCGGTCAGCGCGTGCGCCGACTGCAGCGCCTCCGCAGCGCCGTGACGTCATGGCCTAATGAACTGGAGGACGGCACATTTCTCCCGCTAGATGTGCTTCGTCGTGCGAGCGGGTTTGTTGTTACTTATGGAACGCCTGTATCAGGGACCAAATATGTACACCTTATTAAGATGAAGTAACTAAATATCGTTACTGATCAGAGTTAAAATTTGCGCATTACCCCAGTTACAAAAATAACGCCTTACTTCCCATTACTCTAAATATATATGTATTTTTAAGCAGTAGGTGTTTTTCAATATTTGTCATAATTTATCGCTTTTAGAACACTGTTTCAGGAACAACTATATGGCGGCTGTAGTGACGTACCTTGTGCACATATTTTTTTTTCCCTTAATCTAGTTCTTTTTTTTTTTTTGCTTCGAAAATTACAGTGGCGAGTTGGGGTAAGAACTAGTTGGGTACTCATATGCGTTGTACACGCTCCCTTCCATTAGTAACTGAGTACCGTTACACCAGAAAGTAACGAAAATGCGTTAGTCCTTGCTCCTCTTGAGAAGTAGCTAAGCAGTCACTTCGTTACCGAAAAAGTAGCTAGATATACAAGTAGCGCGACACGTACAAGTCTGCCAGGGACCTTAGGAACGGCCAGTGATCCCGCCTAGAGAGTCCCTCGGCAACCGCGCCCGCGTAATCTGCGACCGACTGTGATTGGGAGCGGCAGTCGTCGGCACTCATCAGACGACACGCACGACTGGGCTGCTCGACTCCCCCTCACCGCTGTATCGCTGCTGTGCGGTATCGATTAAAACGGTGTCGGCCGTCGTTGGCGCATCGCTCTCGCTAACCACATCTGACAACTGAGACGGTGCAGGCGACGTTTATGCATCTTTGCTCTTACGCTGGCAGCCATCCGTTATTAGCGAGGTTTCGAAGCACATATCTCGGTGCGTGTACGGTGTGGCCCGTCAAGTTAAGCGGAAACGCTTCCCGCTACATTTAGCGGATAATCGCAGTGTCACGTGACACTGTGCTTAGGTTTAGCGGGTAAATTGTGACGTAAAACCACGTGTTTTATGACCATGTGACGTCAGAGTGTTACGTGAGGAAATTGTGACGTCACATGTGTTACATCACCATGCCCCGTCACATCACGTGTTACATGACCTTGTGATGTTAGTGACAGGTAACGCCATCACGTTCTGCATGATCGTGGACTTCACGGTGTAGCGTGAAGAAATTGTAACTTCACATTACGTGTCACATGACCATGTCACGTCACAATGTAATGTGACGTCACATCACGTGCTACATGACCTTGTGATTTTAGTGTCATGTAACGTCACACCACGTGTTGCATGGCCATGTGACGCCAGTGTCACGTGACAGTAATAGCAACACAATTTCCACGCGTAATTAATTAGGAAGCTTTTTTCCGCACTTTGTGTTTTAATAGGCCTTTTGGAAGGCGTGCAGCTCCGTCCGCGGCGCCGAAAGGAATGTCGGGAACGCTAGGTATAACGGGTTCTAACAGACGACAGAGGCTACCTTGGAGGCGACGGCGAGCAACTCCGGTACCCTCTCGCTCTTTTCAGTGCCACGTGTGAGATGCTGCGGACAGTGGCAAGGAGGAGTGTGCAGCAGAGCACGGAGCGCATCGGCGGTCGCCTCAGTTAATTTGCAAAACACGCCAAAAGAACCGGCAACCTTTTTTTTTTATCGTCGGATAAGCTGTATTTTATTTTGAAACAAGCAAGGCTTCACTTATCCAGCCGTCACACCACCGCTCATTTCGGTTCAAACACGAACTCCAGGATGTCGGGATACCTTCGGTTCTTGAACAGCTGTTTTAATTTATTGACACCATCGGCCCGCAGCACGATGTGATCAAAATCAAGGGCATCAAATATTTCTGATTATTTATGTTTTAAATGTGGTACTGTCCAATTGGACCCGTGCGAAGCAATGTATACCTTCTCACCTATGCTTCTCGGCCGTAACATCAAAGTTTAGTGGAGGAAACTTCGATGTTGTGGCTAGTCTGGTCAGATAAGGCAAGACGAAAACAATTGGTTGCAGTTCATATGTTCTTTCTCTCGTTGAATTGGACGTACTAAATCACAATTTTAAACTTTTATCACTAGAATAATCCCTGGAGAGGAAAACAAGGGGATCAAAGGACAAACACAAATCTCTCAAACAGAGCTAGGTGGCTAGTGCGCGGCTGAAAGAATCCGCCTGGTCCTGATATCGAGCCAGGACCTCTCCATTTTCAGTGGAGCGCTCTTACTAACTGAGCTCACAGGCACTGTGTACTTTGAAATCATACTACCCCCGTTTTCATTCATTCAGCAATGAATGGTTATGTTCTCGTATCGTTACTGATAAATTTTATCTGGTTTATGTTGCAGTCAAAGCCAAGCCGGAGCCAGGACCCGTAGTTCCCTGCCTTGCCATTCCAATGTCTGGCTGGAAGTCTACAGAAGGAACCACTCATCTGCTGAGTTCGACAACGCTGTGGTCGCTGCCACATGGCTCGAGGACGTGGAAGCACACGACGGTACCGGAGACTATAAACAGTTCCTGGCGAGTGGTCTGTTCCAACCCGTCCTACGTGGTGCTCTCCAACGGCAGCCACGCCCTTGTACACACCCTCGAAGGTTTCAAGTGGTACAACGTCACCAGCAGTCATCACAAGAACTCGACGCAGGGCTCTTTCCTGATCTGGTGCACCAACGACGAGGTCCATTCCATCAGCTTGAAGACCGGTACGATACTGAGGTTCCTCAAAGATGGACAACTGAACGCAAGTAACGCTTCAAAGCTGCCGGTTGCGCCGACCAAGAAATCGCACACCCACACGTGGTACCAAGGGGATCACGTTTACATAGTTACGGACAAGTACCACAATGGTACCACCTTGAAGAATGACACGGTGCTCTGGAAGGCTTCGAGGTCGTCCTCCTATCAGAACTGGACAAGCGTGCTACGATGGTCGCAGGGAAGTCCAGGCTATCCATCCTCCCTCAGCAAGTCCTACGCGTGGGCGGACAACAGCACGCTGTGGCTATGGAGGGAACTCAATTTCGAGTCTCAACTCTGGGCGTTCAACGTTACCTCAGGGGTATGGCTCAAGAATAAAGTTGATCACAGTAACACACCGGGTCACCCCATTCTCGCATGGACTGAGCTGAGCAGCATCCCCTGTCTGCTCTTCTCACAGCTGAACTGCAGCAGCAGTAACTTTTCTGCAGCAGCAGCTCATTGCGTGAAGCTCGTGACCGCTTCGAAGGCTGAAACCTCTTCGACAATCCGGCCTCCGACAACGTCCGTTCCCCGAAGACAAAGACACCGACCACGGCGACGACAGTGCCGCATACAAACGCCACCTCAAGAACCGCAACGTCACCGCTTGCCATCACGACGACAGTAACAACTCCGACTCGAATCACTACGGGCCAAACGACCAGTGCGATTCGCTCCTCCCCGTTCAACCAAGCATTGCCAACCGCCAGTAGCATCAGCAAGGACGAGATCAACGATTCCGCCTTTCCGGGTATGGATTCCGGGCAAGCCAAGTGGCACCAAAGGAACTCTGGCATCTTCGGCTCCATCATCTTCTTCGGGACGTCCATCACCATCTTCACCATCGTCGGTGTCGTGTGGTGCATCCGGCACTGTGTGCACTTCCCCAAGGAGGCCCTACTCCTGAGGGACCCACCGTCAGTGAGGTACACCGCCATTCCGGATACCATAGCCTGAACGACCAGTAAGAGAGAAGCGCGGCTCTACGATGCTACAAAGCTGTTGAACTCTGAGAGGATTGGCTTCCCGAGAACGTTGAAAGCGAGTGAAATGGCAGTTCTCTTTGTTGAAAGCAGGAGCACAATCCGAAACACAATCCAAGAAGTCATAAGGGTGCCTGGTACCGTGGATATGGTGGGGCACGATACACTGCGGCGCGGTACATATCATACTGCAGTGAAGAGCTGTGCAATGTCTGTCATGGTACGGCGAATAATGTAACTGTTATCACAAACGCCACTCTTTATACTGTGAATAACGGCCTTGCGAGAGAATTGGAGACCTGTTGGTAAAATGATGAGACCTGTGTTTGCGCTGCAGGTTGTTTTCACAAGTTTTTTTTTATATGTATATCTCCTTCCTTATCAGATGTGTGTTATGTCTTAGTGGGTCAGTAGGCTTTCACGACGTTTACAAAAGTTGTGTTCAGGACTAGGTGTTTAGGTGCAAAGGTGACTCTGCATATATGTCCGAGTACGGCGATATATGTGATTGTGATAACATACGTTGTGTAATCAATCTTTTACTCGAGTACAAGAAAATGTGCATTTATGCTTTTTTTTTTCTCATGAAAGGGAAACATTAGATTTTTCTCGGTATGGTGTCTATTTAATCATACATATACTTTTCTACAGTGCCAATGATTTTAAACTGTCGGAGTTCGTTAACTGTGAACAGTTCTGTACATAGTGTGGAACCGTTCTGATACGCTATTATGTGAGGGGCTGACGTTTGTGCAATCCGCAGTCTGCATTCAAGATATTTTCTGTTTCATGATGGTATGCGTTTTGTTCACTGGAGAAATGCGGGTGCTTCTAAGCCTCAACACCGCCGTGAGTCTTGGCAGGTTTGTTAACGCTCCACTGCTTGCATGCATGAAACATATATACTGATTATCTAATCATTGCCGTCAACTTAAGACCGCTGAAGTGGTCGATGTCTTTTGTTATTTTGAGATATCCCTGATGGCGTTGATTTGTAGCAAAAAATCCACCGTAAACATGTTCAGTATACCCCCAGGCATCAATTGCATTGTGCCAAAAGATGCAATGAAAGAGCGAGGGATGTCGGCACGTTGCGAAAATCAGCTACGCGGCAGAGCGAGGCCCAACACTAGTTGCGAACTCGAGATCAATCACAGACCCCTTCGAAAGACTGCCCTCTGTTGGCTGCTATGGAATCCCTGCACAATGGCGGACTACGATCGCAAAGTGACGGCACGCTTTATGCGTTGGGTTGGACTAGAAAGGCAGAAACACACCCACAGAAAAAGTGAAGCGAGCGGTGACGCTGCACTTTCGACGTTGTTTGATTGGCTCGTCGGCTACTAGTGTCGGCCGCGTTCCGACATTCGCAATCCCCTATGAAATGACTCGTACGCGTTCCACAATGTCAGTTGTTCCGCCATTGTGCAGTGGTTCCGACCTTCTAATAATCGGCACGGTACTTTCGGAAGGGGTCCATTCAGGATCACTCGGTGAGCACGAGAAGTTTCAGCCAAGGGAAGTCACGAGCGTGAATGAGGCAGTAGGGCGTGGCAGAGCGAACGCGGCCATTTATAGACATTCGATGGAAAGTACAGACAGATCGGTGGTGGACGTCTAGCCGTGAAGGCAGCCCCAGCCGCACTGCTCCTCACACGACATACACCACAGACAGAATGACAAAATTATCTGCGGAAACGCTCCGAGCATGTTCGAAGCAAGTTTACCTCACACATACGTCTGCTTCCAACATGTTTGCATAGAGTTTTTGCACGATTAATGTGACCGCCATACAAGGTAGACACACGCCTCGGTGTCTGCAGACTGTCTTTTGTGAACAATGTACAGTGGAATCTCGTTAATTCAAACTCTCTTAATTCAATCTGTCGGATAATTCGAACTAACATGCAGGTCCCGTCCTACAAGTTTCTAGGAAGAAAACTGCCGGTAACTCAAACTTTGCATTATTCAACCAAAGTTTCACCTCGATTTCAAAATGAACGAGATTCCACTGTATACAGTGTGAGTGCGGCTTTAGAGTGCTGGAGGGTCAGGGAGAACACTTCGGACAAACAGTGCGAGGCTAACGACGGCTCGAGTTCTCAGGGGGCTGGTCGGGACGAGTGAGTGCAAGACCCGAGAAGGTTCGCGAGAGTTTCGAGACTTGGTCGGGGCTATCGAGGTGAAAGGAGGGGAAGGGGAGCGCGGCCGTCTGCGCTGTAACACCACGTCGCCGCTCACAACGAGAGAACACTAGCGCCATCTGTCAAGTTGCGCTGGATCAATTCCGATCTGCGTATATATTATGCGTCCAATTCTTTCACCGTGCGCTTCAGACGATTCTGACGATATTTTAAGAGACAACTGCTCCCGATAGTGCTACAAATTGATCATCTCGCCAATAAAGCATGATAGATGGCACCAGTGTGTCCCATCGTCGTAAGGCGGTTGCAAGGGATCGCTCTCAAACGCAAATGTGCGAATGGGCCTTTAAGGTGCCGGTATTGAGGGAGTTGCTACGATGGTTAGTTCGAGCTATCCAGCTTAATTCGGCGTCACGCTCAATCGTGGGTGTATGCGAGTTCATAGCGCCCTTAAGTTTTACTCACGAATGCTAGTCAGTCGGTTGCGAGAGTGGCATTGCACAACTATCAAAGACTCTAGTGACGCTAATATACGAGGGAAAAAAGTATGCCATGACACTCAAGGTAGACTCTATATCTCTGCTTGTAACATCCATCCATAGTAGACGACGTTTGTGCCAATAGACAGTATGTCAGTATCCCACTAGTCCGGGTACCTTATCACTGTTCAACTATAAAAATTGTAAAACGTGAAAAAAATGCGGTAAAAAAGGTTTATATTAACGTAGCAAAAACTAGTCAGTTTAGTGGGTAGGAATTCGGTCACTTATACAGAAGGCAAAATTGCCATAGCAACCTTAATCTTTTATCATATGTTCGTGGTTAACCTTTTCACAATACTACCCCAGACTGCCAAACAGATAAAATATGTAAAGACATGACGGACATGTGAAACAAGCTGCCGAATGCAATTTACTATAGTGCTTAACGATGGTATGTTACACACAATCCACTATGTTGGCGCTCATAGCAGTATTTCCCATACATTTAACCAATTCAGATTACCTTCTCAAAGTTAGTGTGGTACATGCCACAAATACCTTTTCATCTGACCAAACTGCATGCCATCTCACCATGTAGCTGATTTTTGCAGCCAAGTAACCTCCTGTGATGCCGTTCCAGAAATTGTTTCCCATGATGCGTCCATTGTGCAGTCAGTGCATACCATGTTTACGGGTATGCATTAATCTCCAAAGCACAGCAACAGTTGCAAATTATAGTAACTACACGCAGATGCTTATGTTTTTTTCAGATGTATATAATAGAACAGTTTGCATGCACCTGTCATGTTGAAACATACATATCCAAGAACGTGATAATGAGGCAAAAAGAAAACCTAAATTTTCTTAATATAATTTCTATGGCGTGTGAAACATTCACAGAAATTTGAGGAGTGTAGGAGGTAACCTTAGGATCATATCAATAGCACTGATAATCGAGTTTTAAAATATCATATATGTCAAAGTACTCGAACGGGTATTCATGTTTGCTAGCTACTTAAGAAACCAGAATATGATGCTGTGTAGTTTGTACCCCTACAACATCAAATTGAGTTTATGCCATGCAAATATGGTTCCTTGGAGGAAGCTAAGTGTTCATATTACAGAAATAGATGAGGAGCCAAGCCTTCTAATGAACATAAAAGCTTGACTTCTCCAACCAAGTCCAAACAATACTATTTTTGGCAGAGCTTCAGGGAATTGCCAGATATGAAGTTATCTGTTTTGAAAGACAAGTTTGATTGTGCCACATTGCTGGTGAAATTTATCAGAGCGGTTCCGCATCAGATATAATAAAAAAAATGTGGTAAAATTTCTGTCAAGTTTCAATATGTCTCCGAACTGGCATCCCGTTTATGCAAGATATTTGGTTGATAGCCTGCACTGAAAAACCTGTTCACATATAACATTAGAAATTAAGTTCACGACAATGATTTTGTCAACTACAAAGAGTGCAGTCTCTAAAATTAGTAGTATTACCATAGTGTGCACTTCCGCCCACCTTGCCTAACTATCCTTCCTACATCAAAAAACTGTTTCTTCTCTGCAGAGCCTAAAGCAATGCAGAAAAAGCACTCAACTATATATTAAAGATGACATTCGCAAATGGGTCCATGATTCCCTAAAGGTTAGCAAGCCAGACGCTTGGGAATAACTGAAGAGTGTCATGGCTACATATGCTACAATATATGTAAGATTAATATTTTGTCTATCTATGACTTTGCATTAACTTTTGCTGCTGCCCTAGCTATCCATTTCTAGCACCTACTCAGTAAAAGGGTATGGAGACCAGAGGTGCATCTTTGTAATGAGAGGCATTTTTATTCAAGACTTAATGGTACTTACAATTTATCACGCGTGACTTTTGCATAGCTCACAACAAACACTGACAAGTCTTATTGCTGTCCGATCAACAACCAACCGACCAAAGGCTACAGAATTCACAACGGTGTCATTAAAAACAAAAAGCTGTGTCTTGAAACACTCAGAATAGTACCACATGGTACAGAGCTATTGACCTGGTTTTTAGTCACACCAAACTCAGAGCAATCTCTTCAACACGAAAGCTACAAGCCAACAAAGCACTGTTTTTGTAAAGAGAAAAGATCATGGTTCATTGTCATGCTGATATCAAGTAGTTTTTTGAAGTATGACTAACATTGGTATTGCTCTCTACATATAAACAGACACATGAGGCTTTGCAGCAGGGCAAATCCAATCCGACTGCTATGTCAGCAAAGCACATCATATCACTGGCTAACTGGGCACTGCATTTTAGAAATTCCTGCATAGATTCAGGTGGATGACAATGCATGTTTTGCAACAAAAAAAAAAAAACGTTCACAGTAGCCCAAAAGAGAATACCCTCTCCAAAGCAGATACTTATACTGTCTTTTTTAACTGTTTACTCAGGGAAATGTCTGAGCCATGAAAGCATCAACCATACTAGGAGAGACTGTTCATGCAGGAAGCAAAGCGCTTTGCTGACATTACAGTCCACCTGGGGTCAATTATAGTTAAAACAAAGTTCCCAACTAAAAAAAACAAATAGTAATTCTATTATTTATTACACTGCCATCTGCCGGTTGCCTAATAACTACTAATGTTCTGCAGTCCAGAAACAATTTCAGGGGATATAAAAGCCTTTCAAGGCAGTCAGGTCAAAGCCCATGATATTTGAGAATGCCTGTTGGACTTGAAGTGACACCAGTGCTGGCATCTCATTGCAAGATGTCACGGGAAAAACAAATGTCAGCAGCTCACCCAATGGAGCCATTAAAAACAATAATTCCACCATGTGCACCCTACATACTTTTCTAAAGACCAGGTCCGTCATGGCACAGATGATAGCACAAAACAGCAGACATCCCTTATGCAAATATCCTACTGTACTACAGTGAAATGTTTAACACATGACTTCACTAGTACCAGCAGTCAATGAGAGTAACAAACACTGGACATCCGCAAAAATCTCGACTAGTCAACACGGACCCAAATAGGAATTTGTTTACTAAAGATGACAATATGAAATTTTACTAAGGACACTATGACGTATGGGTGCATGTGAAATAATGTCACAGACCAGTTTAGGTTTGGCTGTCACATGTTGGGCTGCACGTGATATGATGGAGGAACAGTAAAAGACTTAGAAGGACCTTTATTAGCTGTCCCGCTCTGTAAATGGCTGATTCGGGAGGTGCAAGGACAGTCTTTGCTATCACAGACAGGCAGGATTTTTGCCCCCATGCGTAAGGGTTCGGATGTAAAATCGGTCGAAACTGTGGAAGACACAGCCATACGCGCAATCTAAAGGCAAGTGTTCATAACTCCGTTCGTGGTTTCATGTTACTAAGAGTTTCAAAATGCGGCACTTTGAGAGGGAGCCGAAATCTCCTTTTAAATAAACTGGCCCATAGATTTGCTTTAAAATTGTTAAATCATCTTTGTCGTGCCCAGAAATAGACAGAATGCTGAATATGAAGAGCTGCCAATAGCGTGGACTACTCATTAATAAAATTTGGAACATCGGTCAGTCAGGCAAGGGTACTTCAAGACACATACAAGGTTTTAAACATAGGTCTAATAAATAGAGCATACGTTGCACCCAAACACTTCACACAAGCATGAGAGAAGAACGACCGGAAAAACCATTAAACACATACAAACTATGTATCATGGCACATACAGAACTTCATAAATATGCCATATTCACCACAAAGACCACATCTGACTAGACAACTTGTCGGTACAATTGAAGGAATGTCAATTTCGATCTCAACTCTCTCCAAACATCCAATACAATGTTTGGATGCACACAGCACATCAGACCCAGCAAACGACATTGTCATCATCGCAAGAGTACTGCTCAAAGGCAGTACTGTAGCTCAGCATCAAAAGACAGCCCTAAACATAATGAGTATATTGCGTGACTAACTAATTAGTCAAGAGTGGCAGTTATTGTTATGACCACTAGAAAACCGGAAAAGATGTCAGAGCCCTTGGGTTATGTTAGGACGTTATCCCAATCAGGTGGCGACTGAATCTAAACATGTCTCGTGGAGTCCTTAAATAAATACCACTTTATTAGACACACAGGATATAAATGTACATAGAACTAAAATGTGACCTATGACAGCTGCTAGACATATTAAAAACCTTCGTTCTTCACAAGTCACTGTCATGGTGCCGAAAAAAATCGGATGCAGTGTGGTCACGAGACATTGCATAGGGCTGGCACCTATAGTTATTTTAATTTAAAGACCTAACTAAAGCTCTTGGGGACAAGTAACTTAGTGGGCATTGGCAGTTGGACACAAGAGAATGAACTAGCAGCAGCCTTTAACTGCTGGTGTGCCTCAAGGGCAAGCAGAGAGATATGGCAAGCAAAGCAGCTTACAGCAACTGAGAATTTAAAATGTTCAGTCCCTGTAAGAAAATATTTTGCTCAAAAGATCAAAATTGACCAAAACATGTCAACAAATATGGCCCAGATGATAATTTTCTTAAATTTTGCTTTGCTCAGGTAATGCAGAACTAAAGAATCAAACAAAAACAAGTGAGGATTGAATGTCAATGCAGCCAGAGCCACAAATATATGTCCGTGGTCCACTGGAGATTAATGGCACAGTACAGTATTGTTATCAAGGGTCTATACCTAGAGAAGGTATACACATTTCTCCCGATTTTTAACTGCAGGTCACACTTACACGTTTGTGTGTCTATGATAGAAATACAGATGAAATCATATTTATGCTTACCTCAAATAAAACAAGCAGTATACAATTATGCAATGATTCTATGCTGAGCCGTTAGTGAAATCCAGCTGCAACAAAGAAGTTTCTAACAATACCTCTGTCGTAAAGAAAGCCATAATATTTCACCCAGATTTTCTGGTATGAACGCCCGATAGCTTCAATTACAGGATCAATGGCTGTCCAGTGTCTTGCAAGAAAGTAGTCTGTCAAACACTTCATCAATTACAAAAAAAACATCCTTCAACAAAAAACAATGTGACAACCGAGACAACCTGTCACAGTGAGTGGGTGAACAATAAAACAACTTTACTAAAATCATGCGAATATTCTCACTGCCACGGAAAAACACAAAAACCCTTGGATGTGCAAATAACTCTTCCTTTTACAGCACCCAAATAATGTCAAACTTTATATACCGCACTCAGCCTTCCCCTGAACGCGTCACTCATGCCTGTCTGCTTTGTTTTGTGAGTGGTCAATTTTTAGAGTCTCAAAATGACAGGTGGCAAGGCCAGGAACGTTCCAGCATGTTTTGACGAGACAATGCACTTTAGCGACAAAATTCATCTGTAAAAATCTAAAATTAAAATCAGCAACAACCCACGAGGAATGTCAGAGGTGACAAAAACACACATCTTCCAACCTCTCTAGTAAAATAGCTGCCACAGCATTTTGGACAGACATATCTTTTTGCCATCAACACAACCAGTATTACAGGTTGAGTGCTGCGTGCGGCTAACATACTACTAAAAATACCCTCCCTGGGGCAGAACGCTGTAGAGCAAAGCATATTTAATCGAGTCGAAGACCAGAAATAGGCCATGATGGTGAACAGAAGCGAAGTACCCGGTGTGGTTAGAGTGTATTTTTTGCATGAACAACGTTTGCTGCAGTGGTTACCTGAACAATGCCAGCTTGGTTTTAAACAAAGCTGCTGGAATGCATTAAAGTATGATGAGAGTCACTCAAAAAATAAGCTACAGTGATATCTTGAAAGTCAACCAACCCTTCGATGTGTCTACTGCTCATCTCAAGCATTCTGTTTTCATGTGAAGTTGAGGGGTTAGACAGTCTATTGGTCAGTTAGCGAGAATGCCAAACTTTCCTGGGCTACATATCACACTTTCGTTTGAATTTTCAACAAACGTTTTAGAATTTTTCCAGGGTCCCTTTCAGGATTTTTTAGGATTGTGCCAATGACACTTATAGAGCAGGGCCAGGCAAACCCAGGTTTATGGGTTGCACGCATCCCCCCCAAAATGTTCCATGTCCGCACGCATCTTTCTCACTTCGTTTGCCGTTACACTTTTATTCACTTGTGAGCCATAATGGCATGCCATTTCTGTTGCAATTTTTCGCATGTCTCTCGAGTCTCAATTTCGTATGTGAAGTGTCACAGCCATTTTGCTTGAAAACCATGGTATCCACGATAAATGAAGAACTGAAGACAAAATACCCTTTCAAAGAAACTGTCATGCGCTTTTGTTGAAAGTTCTTTCTTATACAGAAAGTATCTCAGGAACTGGAGCTTCTCTGGCTCTTGGTCTATAAATTGCAATGCCATAAATAAGTACTGTCGAGACATGACTTTAACTCAACATTCCGTGTCTTTCCAACGTCTATGACCGCCATTATAGTAGTCAAAGTTCAAAAAGTAGTAATTTGACTACTCTTTGAATTTAATAATGTTACTGTTTCCTCACCTCAAACATCCTTTAAGGGCGATGGTGGGACCCCACTTCAAGACACTTAAGGTTGCCTGTCCCTAGTCTAGAAGAGGCTCAATGCACCTCACACATATCTTGCACCTAACACTTAAGATTGTTTCGAATAGCCTGGCGGATGCAGCAAGCCTACTTTGCACAACCGTCCGTCAAAGAAAGCCCCGGCAAAATCCACGGCGTCCTCCTATCCAGAGCATTCTAAGTTAACCTTTTTAAAAGTTACCCAAAGCCCTTCGTAGCGGACTCAAAGTAAAAAACCCCAGTGATCCGAGCTCTACAATTCTCATTGATGTCGCACCTGCGGAACAAATGGCAGCTAAGATTCAGATATCAGTGGCTGTTCCTCGTGGGAAATGAAAGAACTGAGTTGGAACAAACCTTAAAAGTCTGTACGTGAGCGAGAACAACGAACCAAGTTGAGTTTGGAAAAATATTGGTGTTGGCACCGCTTGTGACTGCTTGCAACAAGAGAAAAGAGGCATGCTGGCACCATCCATCAAGAAAGCCTGGAACATTTGCGACCTATGTATAACTAGACCAAAGGCTTTGCAGTATTTGCTTATGCGGAGCACAAGTCTCTGCTTCTTGCACAGGGGTAGCGATGATGTCAGAACGCCGAGCTCTTATTGGCTGATCGAAAAATAGTGGGTAGACCTCAAGGCATCTAGCATTGAGGTCTACCCACTATCCTTTCAAGCCAATCATTCTGACGTTATCAAAACTCCTCCCCAAAAAGCAGACGACTTGCTCTCCGTATAACATTGTCATAATTATTTTAAGCCCACAGTGAAAGAATGATGCATAAAATTTAGTACATATACTATGTGGATCGGAATTGTTCCAGGGCTACCTGATCAGTGTAGCCGTGCGTTATCTCATTGTAAAGCTCCTGTACAGGCTCCCTACAGGAGCCAGAGTTGCGCGTCCATCCTCGGCAAGTGGAAAAAGTGCTGGCTTTTTGCATGGCCAAGAATTCTTTGCTCGTCACAAGACTGAATTTGACAAAAAGCGGCGCCATGCGCGCCGAAGCGCATGAGAAACAGGAAAGGACGAGAAGGAGGCAAAAGCAGAGGAACGCACGCCATGGCGTGTGCAACACTGGCAAAAAAACTGTATCGGTGACTTTCCTGCACGGCGCAGGATTCTTTGCTCCTCACGTGATCGATCCCGGTGAATAGCGGCACAACTCTGGCTCCTGTAGAAAGCCTATAGAGGAACTCTACCTCCTTGTAGGCAGGAAGAAGCAGTTGCAATGCAGTCAGTAACACTCGTACACAAATGTGCGAACCACCAGACTAATCTCCCACTGTCTGAATATACATGCGACGAATTTGACGTTTCGCTCGACAAACCTGCTTCGACGACTGCGCCGAAGGTGAAGTGGCTCATGGCAAAAAAAGAGGCAAATACGCAAATTTAAGAAGCAGGAGCTACAAGGGTGCACCGGGAAACTGTCCGACTAATTCAAACGGCGGGATCCATAATTGGTCGCCAATTCGGAAATGCTTGTCACAGAGCCGACCGCAAATGCCAAGACAAGACGCCAAGTGCAATTCTGTCAACTGTCAATAGCAGACTTGAGTTGAGGGCGATCTATAGTCCCGCAATAAGTTCCAACGCTCCATATAAACCAATTATTCTGTGCGATTACCAAGTGAGAACACTTTGTGCTAACACCGATAAAAACTCACCGGGTGGCCAGACTAATCTACTGACTAGACTCTCTCTCCTCCCCCCCCCTTCATTTTCAAAGCAGTGCAATAAAAGCCCTACTCGTGAAACTTCCGCCAATAAAACCATAGCTTGGTTAAACGCAAAACTGATGGCATGAAAAAATTGAGTTAGAGCAATGGCAACAATAAATTTGCTGACTTACTGTGTCATTAAAACAAATACATACAAACCAGTTGTCGCCATTGAGAAGCGGCGGCACTGGGGTCACTATGGCAATGGTGATGAACATTGACAATCATCTATGGCAGAAAACACCCCATTTTTTGACAAGCCGTAAAGGAAAATCAAATACGGTAATGAGCAGCACCTTCCAAGTAGGATATTATGACCAGCGCATAACGGGTCCTCATGACCGGTATCAGAAGTACCGCTATGGCCGGAACATAAAGAGCTTTATATGGCACAGGCAACCTGCCGCGTAACGAGTACCTACGTCCTTGTGGCCAGTACAGCACGGAACATTACAATCAATGCATGAGTTGCCATGACAGGTATGAGGCGGGCCATCGTGACTAGCACGTAATGACTCGATGTGGCAGGTACTCGACAGCCATGATGACCGCCACCTCATGGCCGCTATGAAACGAGTCTCTTGTACACGGCGCGTAATGACTTGCGAAAGGAGTCGATACAGTTGGCGCGTGATCAATCAATGTCCGTAAAAGACACTCCGTTAAATCGGCACATACGGCCAGCGCCGAACAAGCTATAGTCACTGATCACTGACAGAATGAGAACGATGAAACAGAGTTTCAGTTGCCCCACCTCCAGCGCAAGCTTCCTATTTTCGATAACGTTTCGGCGTTTCGTGAGTCTTAAGAGTGCACGCACTGCCGTTCTCACCTGTCAGCGACTATAATACGACTGCCGCGTAACAGGTCACTACCACCGGAGAACACCAAACCATTACGACCTGTAGGCTTAAGGCCAGGCACCTAAAAGGCCCAACACCTAAAAGGCCCACACCAGAACGCTTGGCGTTTTGGCACAGGAGCGTTGGGAGATGCTGGGGGGTTACCGGAAGCTCTCCTTGCCCACGATGAGGTTGCCGGATGCGGTGCTGACCTGGCAGTCAAGGTCGATCTGATGCAGCACTTTGCCCCACGTCGAGTGGTCGCGGTCTTTCTCCCGGTAGAACTTGGCCTGCAGGTTGACCAGCAGCTCCCCGACATTGCGGATCTGAGAAGGACGACGGAACCGATCGACGGGCAAATTAGCAAGCGGCGGGGACAGGTCTGTGGAATGTGTGAATTCGGTTCGAGGGGACAAAACTACACCAATAATACTTTTTTTTTGTTATGACAATGTTTTTTTCAGAACTACTTTAGCTCTTCAGCTTTTTAGCGCCCGGTTCATGTTATTTCTACTTTTCAATGACAGTAAGTACCTTAGGGGCTAATAAACACCTGGAGCACGATTCGTAGAGGGACCACCCATTCTCAAGGAGCACAAGGCGGTCGCCCATATTTTGTTCAGTGTCAGCTGTTCCTTTAAGCAATTGAAAACATCAGCTAAAAGGGTGCGACAGCAGAAATAGTAAGCATCAAGATTTCGACTCACTGAGAAAGTTAGCATATTTTCAGCTATGTTGTCTAAGTCCCAACCTAACATGAAATTAAAACCTTGTCACGGAATTATGTATGCTTACAGGCTATGAATTTCGGAAGTCACATTTCTGTTTCACAAGTGATCGGACGTCCTAGCATTGGTTGTTTGCAGCCGTGCCATGCCTTTTGCTGGTCTTTATTGCCGCCGCTATGGGGAGCCATACAGATTGCAAGCTCTCTGATGAGAAAAAAAAAAGAAGCATGCACAAAGCCTAGTGTTAACCCATGGCAAGACAAAAACTTCTAGGTGGTGTGTACCTAGAAACACTCAGTTCTGGATTTATAGTTTTACTCCACCAAATACTGAGCTGAAATTCTATCAACAACTCAACTATGTTGCCTAAGAATGCTGTGCCATGGTGGATTTCAGCATAAGTAAAAATGCAGCAGCTTTTTGCAGCACTCTCGACCTTTCTCGGACAGAGCGCTCTCATAAACATATCTAGAGATGGTACCATGTGCCAACAAAGTGGAGGCATCAGAATTCTTCCATCGTTCTACTTCAAGAGACCCTTTTCAAATGTGCATGCCATATAGTAGCTGCTGAGTCATTTATCTGAGTCCACTACTGGGCGCATTAAGTCCGTGCTCCAAACAGCGAGAGTTTGGTGCTCCGTTCATGAAACAGACAGGAGCGCCGCCAAAGACTGACACTCGGCCATGCTCTTCATGCACCAAGTTTTCCTCGGAGCGCGAGTCACTTCTTTGTGCTCCATGATGTTGCGTCCACAAACAAGATGGCTGCGCTGGCAGAAACATTGTTGAGATGAAGGGCGCAGTTGGACCGTCGATATGATTTGATATGAAAGCAACGAAGCAATTAGCATTCCAGAAAAGTTTTGTTTTGTGCATCTTGCCTGAAAGTGAATTCATCTGTCGAACAGTAGCGTGCCGGTAGCACAGGGACAGAAAAGTTGTCGAGACGAGAAGATAGTTGGACCGCTGACCATTTTAGAATGCCTAGCCCAGCAAATAAAGATACTTCAATTGGAAAGCCAAAACACCAGTCGGCGTTGTAGAAATAGTTTGCTCATGTATCTCGACTGGAAACCAAGTCGTGTGCTATCTATTGAACGACACTATGCTCGGTCTAGTTGCTGTATGAAACTCATAGTAGGAGTAAAGGAGCACGGACATAACGCTTCCACTTCCCGATCACATACTTCGACTATGTATTGGACACGAGGACTGCGCCAGCGTCCGGCATGAACTCAGATCCAATCACACACTTCATGCCCAAGAAACGGCAACCTCCAGTGTTGCTTGATGGAGTTTTGAAAAGGGTCTGTTCTTTCAATGTTCTACATTTTTGTCCTAGCTTGCTTGTCTCAGACCTGCTGGAAGACTCCAGATCAGCTTTGTCTTCCCCTACTCGTGCATTAAAGCACTACTACCACCACCACTGATGCAGTACCCCCAGAGTTTTCACCCCTTCAATCCAACAATGGGAACAGCAACAGAGATTACTCAGAAAGTATTTACATTCCCACATGTCATGTCGTTCTTTCTTCGAGCCAAGATCTACGTCAAATTACAAATTCTCTCTTCAGGTGTGCCTCAGGTCACCCTGGTCTGCACTCACCTGAAGCACAAGAGGAATTTTGTCTCGCTTGCCGTGCTTTGTGACAGCCACCCCCAGGCTGGACCAAGTCAGGCAGTAGGTGGAGGAACCGAGATCACGAGACTTCTCCTTGGGGGAGAAGTGGGAACCCATCAGAGCCACTTGGCTGCAGGACCATCGTCAGGCATGGGGAAGAGAAAAACAAAGAATGGCTTGAACCATGCCTCAGCACTACTGACACTTGCAATACAATATAGGATAAAAGAACTGCTTGCTCTTCCATCTTCTACAAAAAAAAAAAAAAAACTTTTGCACATTTTTAGAGGTGGTTTCACCTGGATGATAGCTGTTTTCTGTTTTATATTTCTCGTCTTAAAAAACACCAAAACAGAGCCCACCACTGGAATTGGAGTCGGGCAATTTGTGCACTGGGGCAAGCGGTTGAATTCGGACGAGAGTAGAGTCGGCTCCTATGACAACTTCGATGGCAAATAAATAAAAAGATTTTCTACCTTTGCTTTCAGACAACATTGTCACGAATAGAAACAGCAGAGGAATGTAAAACTCAAAAGAATCTTTTAACAAGGTGAATTTGTGCTATAAATTAAAACAAAAAGGAACCATACATTAGTTGTGATGGCGACAAAAGAATGAATGTTCCAAAGCAGCGCATTACCGCTGCCTTTATACATGCGATACGTTAAGGAATGTTCATAGTCAAAACAAATGATGACAGCCAAGATTGGGCTAGCAACTTCAAGAAGTTTCTAGCCAAAAAAAGAACCAGGTCGAGCAGGGATCAAACCCTGTTTCTCCGTGTGGCAGCTGTGCCCAAGGCTAACTCCACTATGCACGCAAGAACATGATTTCCATGGTGCCTAGGGAAGCTGAGGTAGGCATCAGTGGTCAAAGAGCCATTTCATTTTATTTATTACACCCTTAAAAGTGCCCATAGGGCTTTGCATAAAGAGAAAAATATACAGCAAAACAAATTCAAAAGTTAAAAAGAAACACAGGGTTAAGTACAAAATGTAATGGCACAAACGAGCTGGTGTACATTGCACATGGTTGAAAAAAAAATCGAGACTGCGGGTAAACAACACAACACTAAAAATAGTGTTGTGTCATTTACCCGCAGTCTCGGAGTTTTTTCAACCAGGGTTAAGTAGATAGAAGAGAGTTTATTTTGTGTCTGTCAAAAGCCAAGAGGCGTTCACTATGGTAGCATTTGTCTAATAGTACAAACAAAGATAAAACAGCATCGCTGCCAGAGGCATAGTCAAGGAATACATGTCACAACATATTCAGGGGAATAAAATGTTCGAGTAAATGGGTCATTCCGTAAAAATATCAAATATAAATATCAAAGGTGCTAAGTACTAAGGATTGTAGCAAGTTCAACTCTGAAGCCACAAGATTTTTGAATGATGATAATTTTTGTTTTTGTTTGAATAGTTTTAAGTACATTTTTTAGCTTGTTTTATTTTTTAAAGTACACCTTGGGTAAGCCGTTCTCCTTCCTCCCTCCCTTCCCCCTCCACTTCCTCGCCCTCCCCTCTCCTTCCCTCCCTGCCCCCTCCCCCGACACTCCTCCACCTTCTTCAGCCTCTGCAAGAGTGGCCTATCTTTCAGGATATTACAGTATGAAAGGTTTACTTCTTAACACCTTAACACTTCTGCCCTAGCCTGCCCAGAAGAAAGACACTGCAACCTATTGTCAAATGAACATTCTTCTCTTACTTCTTACTTACATAACCTATATTTGGTTAACCCTTTAAGTGCCTTGGACGAGCTGAGCTGGTCGGCCACTTTCTGGCTAAAAATGCCATGGACGAGCTCAGCTCGTCCAGTGGTTTTTTTGGTAGCCCTCAATTCCACGGACAAGCTAGGCTCGTCCGAGCAGTTTGCGGCGGTGATCATAGACGACAGCACTCGTTGTAGTTGGTGCATTTTTTTTTTCGCCACCGCTGATTTTTTGCATAATAAACTTTTGAAATTTTATCAGTAATACTAGAGGAATAAAACTTCTAAATAACAAAATATGGCACTTTTAGGTTACTTTAAGAAAACAAAAGTGGCACTTAAGGGGTTAAAGCTGACCTCCCCTGCGTTCCTCTGCCCTTAAATCTCTGCCTCAGTTACAACCTATCCTTCCTAGGTTATCAGAGCTTCAAAGAATGTTTGCCCACATTGCAGCAAGTCAAAATCACCAGGATTGCTGTTATTTTATGTGTCCTTAAACAAACTGAACTGAAAGTAAATCGTTGCACCATGAAAAACACCTTTTCTGGTCTCCACACTCAGCTGATGACACTAAAATCATTATAAAAAAAAAGAAAACAGAACTGGAGAAAAACAACTGTTTACCAAAATTGACTTGTTTTTCTGAACTTGCGATAGCCCTATATCTTTTTCTCAATCCAAGCTAAGTTTCTCATGCTAACCACTACATATATGGAATTAAATATTTAACGCTCATCGCTCCTCCACTCGATTGTTATTACAAACATTATACACGCACAAATAGGAAAATACCACAAATGCATGCTCACTCCAACGTCTGCGGCGGCCGAAAACATACTGTCAGGACGTAGGCCGTTTCAACGTTCAACTTGAGAGTGCTCTCAGATCCAAATCGCGTGCCGTCCACCTGAAATATTCAGTTCACCAACATTAGCCTACACATTGAAATCACACAAAACAGTAGCATGCTCCAGACTAAAAGGAGAAACAAGTGTTCAGCAACATGGCACGAAATGTCGAGCAGGTGATAGTTGCATCGCGATTTAGGAGGCATACTTGCTATGGTCGTATACACACCTTAGTGGATGCACAGACCAATATATGTTTAAATTGTAACCTCGACTTAGTGGGTCACAAAATTAATTTGCCACACTGGGCGCCTTACAAGTTTCTACACAGATGCAACTGTCTAATAGACCAGGGGTCTCAGACACGCGGCCCATGCCTCGCTGGGAAGCAGCCCGCAGGCAACCGGCTACGAGTCCCAGTTCCCATGCCTCGAGCACTAGAATTGGCATGCACCATAGTGATCTCATCTCGTCGATCCATTTTCGCTCAAACAGGTAGATCTTTTAACGTATTCCCATAGTTCATACTTATCTGTGTTCATTTGCCCTTTGTTTCGCCTTTGCTTCCCAGCTTTTTGTAATGTACAACAATTCTGCTACTAGGCTGCAAGCACGAGCTCTCCGTTGAAAGATGTTAGAGCCGTTTATACTGGGAGAGTTTGGTCTTCTTAAGGAGATTTTGACAGCCTGGCAACCACAGCAGTGTAGTCTGACAATTGGGGGAGGGATTACTTCCGTCCGCCATTTTGTGGTTCTGACTCATTGGAGGTCTATGCGATTTCTCAAGAATAAACAAGACAAAGAAGTAACGCCACTTTGTGTTGTCGAGAAATCCGCTGCTTCTAGCGGGCAACAAGCTCTGCCCATTGGCCAAACTCTCTCAGTATAAACGGCTCTGAAAGATGCATTTTGGCTGCGAGAACTCTCGATTAGCAGTAGCAACTGCCAAAGATAAAGCTACAAACTTTTGATTCTCGCCTTAAAAAAAAATATATATATATATATATTTTGAATTAAAAGACAAGTTTTTGCTCAGAGTGTTATAATAAAAATTGCCAGAAGAGCAAGAACTGTTGAATTAACTGATTTATTTTCTTTCGAGACATGCTGAGCCTGGTTAATTGCCGAGGGAATTAGGCAACGGGAACGACAATATACTTGCTCTCTTGTGTTATTAAAAATGCCAGCCTGTTGGCCAGGCGGTGTCAATTCAATTGTTATCACATCAGGTCAGGGCCCAAAGGAGTCATATAAACGACCCCCCCCCCCTCATCTTACGTTGGCCCTCGACCTTCAAGAGGTGAGCTATCTGGCCCCCACATTTAAATGAGTTTGAGACTACTGCAATAAACCAATTAACAATTTTTTTCTTTGTCTAAGAAGATTAAGATGATTGATGCTCCCTCACTTCATTGTTTCATCAAGATAAATGACCCAACAACCAAGAATAATATTTCTGTTGTTAGCTTGGCACATATCCATAGGGAAGTACTATAAAATACTGGGGCAGCACCCACCGTGCACACTTTAATGAAAACTGGGTTCATCTAGACATGGGCGCTTGTACGGTCAAATCGAGCGCTTAACAAATGATTTGCAGAATTCCCAAGCTTGGGAGATGTTAAAAGTGGGCCCTTGAACGAAGTGAGTGCTTCTGCGGTATTTTACGGTAATGTTTATATTTAGGTATTCTTAATTCTTGATTTGCATCACCACACGTAACGAAGCCATAAAAACAGATATTTAGGCAGTCTCCGTGAAAAAATACAACTTCAAGAAGCTAATGTGTATGGTTCATGAAATCTATAGTACAGGGAGCTCCAGAGAGCCATTCGGTTGTAAAAGAAAGCCGTATAAATAAGCCAATCACCAGAGTGCAGTGAAACTTTTCCCAGAGGTGTCTTTAGGTGGTCCATTTATCATACTAAAACTTCATAAATGCAGTTTCTTGGAGAAAAAAAATGCAAGAGAAGAAATACTTTCCATATTCTTTGCAATGCGAAGAGAAGGAAACAAACTGTCTGGCCGACGCTCTTAGTCACATATATTGTAGTACAGATGCTCGGATCTGCTGAACTTGCTTTGGGATGTTCATTTCCAGAAGTTTTCGAGGTTTTGTACCATGCGATGCCATATCTGAGTAGCAGCGCCAGCCCAACGGTTTGCTTCTGTTTTAGAGCGCAGCTCTTATGCGACCGTTTCTGGCTTGAGCGGCGTCGCCGTCACCATCGGCGTAACCGCGCGGTGCATTATGGGACGCTTACGTCACTGATGACGTCATCAGTGACGATGACGAGAACGATGATGTCATTACGATGACGTCACGTGACGTGACTGATTACGTCATCCCGATGATGATGACGTCATCGTGATGACGTCATTGTCATTGTCACGTGAGGTCACGTAACCCCCGTAAGGTCACGTGACCCTCGTGAGGCGACGGCGACGCCGCTCGGGAGAGGAGTAGCAGACAGGATGAGGAGGTGAGGAGAAGGGAGGAGGGGTATACCTTCCCTAGTACCCTCCTCCTCCTCAAGAGCTGCGCTCTAATTCGGCATTACAGGTAGTTGTAAACGGCTTTCATTTTTTTCCCACGCATAGAAAATAACAACTTGGTATGCGAATGCAAAAGGAGACACTGTACGTGTCCGACGTGTTTTTGTGTGTCCCTTGTCTCCTTTTGCGTTCGCATACCAAGATGTTTAACCAACACGCTCTCCTAATTGTATCTAGGAAATAACAAGATTTTTTTTTTTTTCTCGTTCTTTTTTTAGAAACCTATAGAAACAAATTATGAGTTTGACAAATGAACTACCTAAAGACACGTTTGTGCAAAGTTTGATTGCACTGCACTCATTGCCTTAATTATATAGATTTTTTCGTTTACGACCGACTAGACCTCTGGAACTTCCTGTATAATAAAATAAATCACTGTATCCACTGAAAATTCTCAATCTTAGAGAAAACAAAAGGTGGATGATTTGAGAGCCATAAGACACACTGTGTACTCTGAGTTACTCAACAGATTTTTTACAGTAATATTTTCACTAGTCGAGGGTTCTGTACAACATTTCTATGTAAGAAAAATCTCTTCGGCAAGTAAATCATTCTCGGCAGGGTTGAAAAATCCTTCTCGCCGCCCTTCCCCCCTTTTCCCTCGCCCACTGCTAGCATGAAGGTGGGGGAGAGGGACACTTTTTGTTGCTGCATCTTGGGGTTGGATAAGCTAATTGCTTATCCCAGCTTATCATGCCCCAAGATGCAGCAAAAAGGAGTCCCGTCCCGCCCAATCCGTTCGTCCCTTCTCCCCCCCTCCTTCAAGATAGCAGAGGGAGAGGAAAAGATGGGAAGGGTGGCGAGAAGGAGTTTCCAACCCCCTGGAAAAGCTTTTTGTCGGTCGGGCTTTAACCAATCATGAGACAATTCACAAGTGTTTGAAAAAACCTGCTCGAGATATGCTTTATCAGTTGGCTCACTACTACTGTAAAAATTTATATATAACAAATGAAGTTATGCTTTATGTTCTATTTTCACCCGTCTTGATTGTTTGCTTCTTTGTATGCTGTCCATAACTTGTCTATGAAATTAGCAGTAAAATGACACCGTCCAGCAGTTGTGAATGAAATGTCACTCAATAAACAGCAATTATTTTGCATTTGACTGGGCTTCCTGGAAAGTTTTCCGTGCCTTCAGAGAAGGGCGAACAATGCATACGCAAGTGCGGCTCGAGAGGGCTGCCTTAACGAGTGTCACTGTTGGCAAATGGTACCGAAGAAAACAGACGGACAGAAATCCCATCACGACAGGTGCAGTTGCAAGACATATGGAGCTGACAGACCTATTTCAGTGAGAGCTGAAAGTGTCAACAAAAATCGGGCTTCTCTCTACCATCTTCCATAAATGAATGTGCAGAACCACCGAATGCAGCATATATTTTATAGTCTATCAAAGCTAAAATTTAATGCTAGGTGTTAGCCGAACTGTCTTCACTTCAGTTATGGTAATGTGTGCAAATAAGACGTAAACCTGTTCAGCAGATTTATTTGCTTTCATTATGCACGCACAACAGTATGTGAACAAATGAAAAAGACAACAATAAAACATGTAGAAAACGATGTATAACCACGATTACTTCGTTATACCTGAAAGCCGTCTGCTAAAAGTTCAAAGCAGACAGCGGCTCCGGTCAGCCGCAGCAGACGACGCAATTTTCCCATTTATCAACCAAGAAGGTTATTTCGGGCTTATTTATCGCGCCAACACTTTACCAACCGTATGTTTGAACTGTGTGTACGGTCGGGAGGCAGACTCTGCAATGGTGGCAGTAATCAGCATGGAATGTTTGAACGTGGAGGCGACTCAAGTTTCTCTCCTTTCCGCTTGGCATACCCGAGGATCGAGTTACAACACAGCCCAGTCTTCGGTGTACACACTTGTTTCTCAACTGTCGCCAATACACCTACATGCCGGCAAAGAGATACACGCCTTAACCCAGCGTACTTAGGTACCCCAAGTGACCCCAGATTCAATAACAGGCGGTTAAGAGCCGTACCCGTAAATGCAACGTGCTTGAAGCAGCCCGACATGGTTTCTGAACCGGTTCTGCTACCAACGCATTGCGTTGGATCGATAACAAAAAGCCGTCAATTGCGAAGTCAATGGAGTTTTCCAAAGCCAGTGAACATTTCCGACGATCCCAATATCAACAACCGACCTCTGAGCTTCGTCGGCTGGTGGAAGTTCCCCACACCTACGCGAAAACTTTGTACCCGTTGCGCGCCAACAACGCACGAGAGAGTGCAAAGAAGGTGATGCGCGCTATGTGAAGTCATGCAGCGATTCAAATCGTCGCTGCGATCCCCCCTGTTTTGCATGCTCGCCGCTCGCGTGAATGGGGCGTTTTCGAGCACGAGAGCAACAAACGAGCATCGTAGCTTCAGATCACCGACGGCGTTCAGTGGAGAAGCGCACCTACCTTGTAGTGCACTTCGTTGTCGTTGTTTCCTTCTCGCTGAAGAGACAAAACTGTCTTGAAGCTGCGACATGCGTCGTCACCCATCGGGTTCTTTTGAGGGGGCCGAGACGGACGGACGGACGATCGAAGGTGTTGAATATGACAGGAGATGTTTATTATTTCTCTATTTGCTTTCGCTACTTCAGAGCAGCCGCTAGAGGTACGATAAGAAGAGGAGCGATCGGAACTGGTGCTGCTCTCTCGTGGCTGCGGAGCGAAGCCATTCGGCGATCTGACCGAGAGAGATGTCGGCTGACGCGGCCAACGTCGGCGGCGGCGGCGCAGCGCCGGATTTTTATCATCGGCGGCGTATGGTGCGTGGCGTACCTGGGATATGGTCACCGTGGATATGGTGTACTACCTGGGATCGGCTGGTTGTTTTCGGTCGGCGGCAGGGTTTTCGGCGTCAGCGTGCGGCCATTTTGCGTCGGCAACGTCCGATTGGCGGGAAATCCAAATTCGAAAGGGCCTTTGCGGCATGCAAAAGCTTAACGCGCTTTCATTTGAAGTTCGAAATTATATGGGAAGGAAAGAAACTAGAAAGTGATATGGCTATAATTCTGACTTCATTTTTTTTTCTATATTTAACACAGTGACTGACGACAATGTTTGGCTAATTGGAGTAAACTTTTGGCAAGTGAGACGCATGAGCTTCACAAATATTATCTACGCCTGCCACGCAACAAAGAACGAAAAATGGGCGGTTACACGAAAAGGATACACTTTTTTCAGTTTTCTTATTTCGGTTCGCATGATATCGGACATTGAACTTTCTGCGGGTATCGGAACACCGAACAAGATAGCAACACTACGTATTTTGTAAAATGACCGCTTTGTCTACACTAGCTAAGACCGGTGTACCATTTCGTCCTAAAGAATATATATTATTTAAAGAAATAAATCGGGTGTTTCAAAAGAAAAAAAAACACGGTTTTTTCAACGCCTAAAAAAAAAACTCACAATAGCTGAACGTTTTTTTTTTTTTTCCCAGATCTAGAGCTAGTGGTCCGGAGCAGATGTAAGTTTCAGAGTTTGTCGTTATCCAATTAAAGAGTTATGAGCGATTTTAAGAAATTTTCAGTTAGAAAATGGGGCATGTTCCCAGTCATGTTTGCCATTCATTCGCAGGCTCAATTGGCCGCCATTTTCTAAATTAAATTTTTTTTTTAATTTTAATAAAACAGCAGGGTGATTTCTTGTGTTCTACACGGGGCTTCCTGTATTGAAGTTTTGTTTGGGTTAGACACACCGGAGTCACGAACTTCTAGGTCGCAATGAGCCTGATCAAGCAGGTGGACCCATTTTTCAGACATATCGTCGACGCTACTGCAGGTGCTATGGCAGCGATAAACTCTAAAGGTTTAGAGGAGAAAACAGCGGATCTAATAGGGACTCGGAACAAGGGGAAACCTGCAGGAGGAGCCATCTCTTTAGCTCTCTCTAAGGCTTCTTTTTTTTTTACTTCCATTGACTTCCATCCACAAGCTATGTTTTCCTTTACTTCATCCCCCTCACGTTTCTTTCCCTATTGTATAGTTTTTTTTTACCGTTTAGGAACGAACCTGGAATGTCAGGGAAAAAAAGAGAGAGGTTTTTAGCAAGAGCGATCAGCTTTATAATTTCCTTTTTTTACATCTTTAGGATATTTTAATTATCGTTCTGTTATCCCCATCTGAACCGAAGAAGATCTTCACCAAAAGTCGACTGGATGGGGGTGGGTCCACGCGCTCATTAGACAGTTAGAGTTGACCGTTTTAGTGGGCCGTACACATAGCTTTGCGTACGCAAGGAAATTGCGGGTCGTAAATGCGCATGCGCAGAACGCAATAGAAGTGCGTAGCCAAATTCGATTACGGAGCCTCCTTCAGTCGTCTTGTGAAAACGGCACCTTTCATCAATGCTATCGCGATAATAAATCTATGACCTACTGATGTCCAATGCACAGCGACAACTTCGTGGATTTTTGTTAGTCTTTCGTCCGTCGCCGATGAACTGTTTGAAGAGGCTTAGCGTTGAGCAGGTCGCAGCATTCACGCACATTGCAAGCGGTAAATATTTTCACCATGCACTCCTTCAGCTGCACGGCGATCTGACTCGATCGCGGTTGGTCCCGGAAAAAATTACCAAGCTTAACACCACGTAATTTCGCGTAACACTGAACTTCGCGAACACCGCGTCGCCGTTGCTGCGTCAGTCGAGGTAACCGCCATCTTGAAATTGGCGCTCTCGCTGGGCCCGAGATCTCTCGAGGGCTATCCGCAAGGCCCGCTAGCCCAAAACGCAAAATCCTCAGCGTTGCGTGCATACGCAATACGCTAACCCTCCTATTGCGTTCAGCGCATGCGCACTCCCGACCCGAAATTTCTTTGCGTACGCAAAGCTTTAGCGTACGGTCCACTAAAGCCGTCTTTTAGCACGGATCAGATTTGCAACGGACGCGAAATGAGATCACCGTAACTTCGCCAGTGTGGCGCATACCTGGCGCCACGCCAAGACCATTCATGAAAAAGGCCACACCTTCGTAGCTTCGCTAGTACTCCTGTCCGCCGTCTCAACGGCGCCCAGCCAAGGACCCATAGCAAAGGCACAAAAGGCTGGACGAGGAGGCATCGAAAGCTCTTCGAAATCCACCAACAACCCCAAAATGCGGACTTCGCCGCGGGTAGGGCAAAGACATGTCGAGACATACGTAAGCCGGCAAAACCATCAAACAAAGGAACCGCCAAACATCCAAAGAAAAACCAAGCAAGAAAGATATACCGGCGGGAAAAACAGTATATTGTTAAATTCGTACCACAAAAAAAGAAAGAAAAAAAAACACTCATACTTCACACGTCCCCACCAAGAATGTTGCCGGTACACCTAGTGTTCGGTAAAGGCGCCACTGACCGTGAACAACATATTAGAGAGAGAGTTTTAGTAAATCGTTCCGATAAACGATACGATGGATGCGCAGGGACGGTGGCGGAGTATATCGAGTGTCGTTATCGAAGTCATCGGAACGAACAACTAGAACTCTCTACTCTTTTCCCAAAAATCTATACTACTTTAAAGGATATTAACGGAGGTTCCCTTTGAATGTTTTCTAATCCATCTTGTAAAGTAATGAAAGAGTAACGGCTTTACTTGTGAAAGTGTCTGTAACTGTAACAAGTTATTCTTTCCTTTCTGTAACTTTAGCTGTAGCAGAGTTACTTTTTTTTCTTCTGTGCAACTGTAACTGTAAAACTGTTACTTTATAGCAATATCGTGCCCATGACTGTATAAAATCGACCAACCAAAATTTGTTTAGAGCAAAAAACGCGACTTATACCATGCAAGATACTTTGTTTCACCTTACGATGAGCCGCGGAGAGCACTCCATCGCAGCTATTCCAGTGCCGTGTGAGCGCCAGGTGACCTTCCGAGGTGAAACGGAGTATAAGCTCGGACTTCCAAATACCCTCAACTCCACCCCATTTCCCAACACCCCTCTTTTTGAAGGCAATGGATATTTAATTGGAGAGGGCTCTTTCAATAAAAACATGTTGAATAATAAAAAGAAATACTTCTGTGACCTTTTTAGTCAAGTGTCACATTGGCAACAAAACTTATCCATAGGCGTACTAATACCTCAGTTTAGAAGAATGTTTGGGAGTCTTCTCGTCGCATACTATATTCCATTCACTATTTTGCTAAATGAAAGAAAGAGAGAGAGAGACAGAGAGAGCGAAAAAGAAAAAGATAAAACGCCCTTATTGATACATTTGCTTGCGTTCTTGTTTCGAGGTCATATGCAGGGATGTGGAAAGGGAATCGGGGAGTTAGATATTGGTATGACACAAATGGCACCTTTGAGATCTACGATTCAAACGAACGAATAACACAAAAAAACAAAACGGACGATTCAGATCACCCCGCTACTGGTTCAGGGGAAGCTTCTCCCACCTCTTTTCATTTTAGCAGAGTGAAAGCTGTAGAGGAGGTCGTCTATGCTAAAGTAGAATGAGGTGGGAAAAGTTTCTTCAGAACTCTTAACTGGTCACCGACTATATACTCCGCGTCACTAGTTGCGTGCAGTACGGGCGAAGGCAACGCCAGGCGAGGGGAGAGAGGGTAAGCACTAGGAAGGCTAGGGAAGAGGATCGAAACCTCCTCTCCTATCTAACGTTCCTAGTGCTCTCCCTTCCTCCCCTTGCCCTCCATTGACTTCCTCTCCTGTCCCGCCTTTCTAGTGCTCGCCCTTTTTCTCTTCGCCTGGCGTTGCCTTCGTCTGCACTGCACGCAAGTAGTGACACGGAGCATAGACATTGTTGCCAACTTGGTGTGCTCTTTTGTGCATGCACGTGTGTGAGAGAAGCAGAGACAGAGAGAGAGAATGATGTTGAGAAACAATTTTGCAGACTCTCGAACGGTCTTTTGTAACACTGCTAAACATGTAAACGTGTTGGCAGTGTGCGTTGGTGCCATTTTGGGACATGATCAAATGAAGGTTCCTTATTACTTCATCGGCAAATATTCTTTACTGACGAATAAACGTTTGACTGGCGAACAGCGAAGGAATTAGGTTTCTGCCTGTTTTGCAGTTTGGGTAAGCTTGATTTGAATATAATAACCCCTTGATCTATCTCAACGGAGTGGCGTCTAACTGCTATTTCATAGAGCGAGCTGAACTGGATACGACCAATTCAGTAGATCAGCATCTTTATGTCGGGCGCCTATATATGTTGGTACATTGAAGTCAATAGTGGGGAAAAAATTAGTGAGATAACTAAATCGGGATATCCAAATGAACAATCCTGGTTTTCTGCGTCACTTCCGTTGTCTTCTGAATTAACTTTGCTTACAATATCACGAAGAGGATCAATGCTTTTAAACATCACGAATAAAAGTGTGTAGGACCTTTCGGTGGAGACTGTTTCGGTGCACGTCATCTTGGTACAGACCTTTCGGTGCAAGGACATTTTAGTGCCTGGATGTTTCAAAGCGCAAACTTCTTGGTGCACATACTTTCGGTGCACGGACGTTTCGGTACGCAGCTATTTGACTGGGCAGATTTTTTTGGATCGCAAAAAGTCTATGAAGAACGTCTTAGGGTGATATAGAGCTTAACACGTGCATTTCTTACGTTTAAAAACTTTAAGTAGTATCAAGATGAATGAAAATACTGCGACTAGTCTTCATTGCAAACACGTTTATCCTTCCCATCAATGCATTTTTCTGTGAATAATGGCACCAACTACTTACGCCCAAAATCGCAAACCTCATTTCCTATTAGCAAAACCGAGAGAAAGGGAGCTAAAAAGGACAAGAACAACACCGCCTCAGAGTGTTGAGACGGAGTTGTTCTTGTCCTTTTTAACTCCTCGTCTCTGTTTTTTTTGTTTTTTTACTATGATTTGTCACCAGCTTGTTTGCGTCTTTACTTCAATTTCATTTCCTAAGTTTCAACCTAGAGTACTTCACGACAGTACTACGTTTTTATACGATCGGAGTGCATTCACCGTCAGATAGATACCAAGCAAGGATCGATTTTCGCGCCATGTCTCTTTAAGATCACGTTGCCCACCAGGCTTCCCCAACGACCACGCACGTCAAGGTCGTCCTGGCATGTGGCGCTAGTGTGCTTCTCTTTGTGACAGTTTACACCTCTCCCTTTAGCTCGAATGTCGCCCCGAGTAAACCGCATAGGTACAAGAGGCCGACGACTTCTTGACATACTTGACAAAAGGCGTTCGCCAAAAACGAAACCCGTTTTGCCTCACGTTCCTTTTCCAGCATTTTTTTTTTCAGTTATGTAGTTGTGTTTTTAAGGAGTCTGCCGCCTCATATCTTCCCGGTGTTATTACTTGGCAACCATGACCAAAACCAGTGGTTCTCAAATGGGGGTCCGGGGACCCTTTGGGGTCCGCGAAGGCATTCCAGGGGTCCGCGAACCCCTGCCTCATCAGTCAAACCGGCAATAAAAGTTGTCTTTTCTTACATTGAGAAGAAATGATCCAAATTTCGGGTGAGTTTTTTTGTGTATATGTCAATAAAAGAAGTCTACTTCACACTAGCCCTTAGTTATATCCATTTCTTCAATCATTATTATATTAAACCTATATTTTTCCTTCCCCTCATCACGCCGATCCCCAAGGGGTCCGCGAAAGATCAATAGCTGAGAACCACTGTCCCAAACGATGGTTGGACCCGGACTTCGAAACGTGAAGGTGCGTCAAAACTGGTCATTTTAAGAGCCCGAGTGATCCAGGGTGGGGAAGGGGGAGATTGGACAACGGAGCCGAACGATTCCGTGTCTGAATATCCAACGAGATGAAAGATCCAACAGTGGATAGTCAGGCACGTTGGGTATTCAGGCACGTTGGATATTCAGGCACGTTGGACATTCCGTCTCAGTTGGATCTTTCGATCTTTTGTCTCGTTGTATGTTCAGACTCGTTGGACATTTCGGCTCGCGACTCATCGAAGGAACACGCTGGAAAGGGATCATGGGGCACATGAGAAGGACAGTCCGGTACGTCACATTTCGGGAAGGAGGGTGGTAGCGAAAGGAAAGCTACAACCGGTTTGATTTTGAAAGAATTCTCATAATCTAGTTACCACGTGGTCGCATTTCAAAATATCGAGATTGAATATAACAAGGTAAGCATTTCTAAGAACAAAAATAAAGTAGGCACTTGGGCTGCCAATAATTGTACGTTCAGCATAAAAAGATCCACGGTTCATCAATGTTAGTCACAAAAAACCGTGAAATCTTCAGGCTGCCCACCACATGGTGCGAAGCTTCCAGTGCGAGCATGTGGAAGTCACACCATCATTGGTGTACACAACAGCCGGAATAAAATTTACTACGCATGGGCTATGCTGCATGCTGGGTGTCAACTCTTCTGTGTGGCAATATAAGGCAACACATATAAATACACCTTTACATTAATAAAAGTCTAAAGGTGCATTCACACTGGCGTTCGAATCGCAATCGTGAACCGGATCCGCTCGTCTTCATCATCAAATGCGTGTGAACCGCTTTGCGAACGCGGTCCGCCAGTGTGAATACGGCGAGTTTATTATACGGTGCTTCGACATTTTGCACTCGCATTTTGTAGGTGGTCGCATTTGCCAGTGCGCGCTGACTGTACTGTGTTCATAGCACGTGTGGACTGTGGTTCTTGTAAAGTGGAATCGTCTATGCGGGAAAAAGTTTTGGGGGGCAGTGAAGTCAAAGGAAGGGGTGCGCGAGATTGAGCGCCGATTAATGCTGCGCAAACGCACTCCTTTCTCCAGAAATGCTTCGGAACGCAAGGCTATCTTGCGCAAAACGCATGGCTTCGTTTGGCTACGTCGCACGAGAGCACGTTCTAATGAGACGCAAAACTCGGATATTCCTTTCACTTCAAGTGCGAGCGTAGAAGTTTATGTGCCCGCGAAACTCAAGCACAAACACGAACATCTTGCCCCGAATGGTGCTTGCACTGCACGAGCGTCACGCTTGGCAGGTAAACCCCCTTTATGTTCTAAAAGTAGCGCAAGGTTCGTCGATGCATGAGCCACGTGCATCGTGCAGCCCTTGGGAAGATCATGGCGGAACAGCGCAGCACTGAGCTAGATTTCAGATGCGATGAATTTCCAAGTGGCGCGCGGCACGTGCCTCGAGCATTTCTACAACAATGAATGGCGACACTCTTCCCAGGATAGAGGGGCTTTATTGGCAGGAACCCTGAAAAAGCCGGATCTCGCCCTTGCAGCATTTGCAGCGTGCTCAATATACTACAGTGTACTGGAAGACGGGGTAGTGCTGGGACCGGCGCGGCTCGGCAATGGGAGTTCGTGAGGCTGCGTGTGTAGACAACGATCCCGGCGCTGTATAGTCGTCATGATATTAGAAAGTCGCCGCAGACCGCCAAGTTTTCAAATATTGCCTCTGGACAGGCTTCATTGGAATGACTGCGACCAGCCACGTGTCTGTTGGTATAATTCCGCGGGCCGGGGTTCGGAGGCCTCTCCTCTAGAGGAAGGAGATGATAAGAAGGGCTTCGCGTGTTAGCAGAATTCGTGATGTATACATTGTAAGAGGTACACTCTTAGAAAAAAGGGTCAGTATTGTCCTCCCTAAAGGGAGGAACGCTCTTGACACATATGTTCCTTCAGAAAGGGAGAAACTTTCGTCGCTAAAGCAGGGGAGCAAAAGTTCCTCCGTCGCCTGCATTTCATTATGGCGGCCACGAATCGAGTGAATTGAGCTCAATAAGGCTTAAGGAGACCACTAAGTCTATTGTACGGAGCGAGAGGAGCAGCAAATAGAAACGTAACACGAGCTTTCCGCGAACTGTATTTATTTCCGAAGCCGGCTTCCCCCTGCAGGTTAAAAACTTACGTTTCGTCTTCTCACCGTCAGCAATGCGATGTTAAACGGAGACAACCGGCACCCAGTTCGCGCACTTTTTGTCTTACCTTTGCTATTCCTCGAGCCACAGTTCCTTCGTCAACCGTTGCGTCAACCGCATATCACGGAGGAGTGGTAAACCATTCGCCCGCAAAACCAAAAGCCGCTCTCAAAAAAGCAAATCCGAAGCAGCCTCTTGGCTCATTTCAGCACGGTAACACGAAATTATGGCGTAGCCGTGTAGCGTAAAAGGAGGTTAAATCGCTTGCCACCAGATGGCAGGGTCAAGCAGAGTAATCGCAAGTAGCTAGGCTAGGTGGCGCTAGGTAGCGCCCAATTTATGTTCTACAAAAATTATTTTTATTTTTTTATGTCACCATTGCGCTTCGAGAACCTGTATAATACACAAACACACACACACACAAACACACACACACACGTAGACACATTACGCATACTACAAGCATCAGCTGAACATACATTGAGCGCATACACATGCATCGCACATTCAAACATCAATACAATAGCACACTAACCCTATCACCACACCCCAGCCGTCTTTTATACTGGTCGTTTTGAACGTACGGAATGTCTTGGTGACTCCCTAAGCAACTAGAAAAGATTCCCAGCATGTCGATTTTTTCCCGGCAATCTCATACCCTTGAGAATCTTTTTATGGCTCAGGGGATGAATCTCTTATTAAAAAGAAAACGCTCGATCATGCCGTAATTATTTGAAAGCCAATAAATCGAGCCGCTCCAATGCGGTTCCAAGCCATGAGTTTGTTTCCCCGCACGGCACTTCGTAGCCAGTATTTCTATTCTAGTGTTTGTTTTTCTATTTGTGCTGTTCGCGCACGGCTGCAATTGCCGTCTTGAATTAATCTGTGTAGAGCGGATATTCACTCAGCTGGAAGTGATGCTTCACGGGCAGAGAAATCGCTTTTCGATCAACTTGAATGCAGTCAAAGCCGCGACTTGCGGCAAGTGTTAAAGGAGCGATGCAACAATTTTTGTACTTTGCGCAAATACCGCTTAGAACGGATCCCTGACGTTAATGACCTATGAAACACGCGTTCGTTTTTCACCCCACGTAATAGAAGTCCCAGAAAAAATATTAAAGAAAAACGAGCAGCGTTCACCCCCTCAACTCGCAGCCAGAACAAGCGGCCACGTGATCTGGAGCCGATTATATGCCGCCAATATTGATCAAAGCCACGCGCTGGGGTTGGCAAAGCACAGGACACGCGCTGAGTTCCAGACATTGTTATGGCTCGGCTATCGTCGTCGTTGCAGCGATTGGACACGGGCCACTACCCGAATGCTTCTCGAGCTAGTAATTATCACGAGCCCAAATCGAGTGTCCACGCAATGCTCGGGTCCAATCTATGAGCCGCATTCAAATATCGTCACTGGGGCGTACTGCGATCCCCACGTTACGTCATCAAATTTTGCAAAGGAGAGATTGAATGAAAATGGTCGCTTTTGTCCTTGAAATTACACCGCCACAAAGGAGTTTCTCGGCCAGTGACGTTGCGTGTGAGTGTCCTTGAGTCCCACCAGTGCCAGTAAGCTCGTGTAAAGTGAAAAACATTCCAATTGAATATCGTTGCACCCAGTGGCGTCACAAGGGGGGGGCGGGGGGGGGGCGGACCGCCCCGGGTGCAGCGCTCAGGGGGTGCCGCGGCGGGCCACGAGAACGGGGGGGGGGGGGAGGCGGCGGGCCACGCGAGAGCGGAGGGGGGGGGGGGGGGGGAGTCGCGGCGGGCTACCGCCCCGGGTGCCGCTGACCCTCGTGACGCCACTGGTTGCACCGCTCCTTTAAGTGCACAGAGCTGCGCCGTGGCGAGCTCGAAAAATTTTAGCGCTCATCCCAGCGCGCCACTTGGAGGGCAGTTTCTCCAGGAACCGTAGTATATTTAAACAGCAAAATAAAGAATAGCTTTTTCTTTCCTATTTTACCTGTTTCTTTTCTTTTAATGCTAAAATTCCATTGTAAATATACGTACTTTCCGTCATAATTTCGTATTGTTCAGTTTTTTCCCCCGAGCGCAATCGCTTTCGGGGACCGACAGTCACATTGGCCACTGTACGATAGGAGCTTACCGTTCAGACCAGTGTTCCAACATGATTATCCGCACGTCGATCGACTGCACCTAATTTCTCAAGTGGTCTTAAAGGGGCGATGCAACAATTTTTGTACTTTTGCACAAATACCGCTTAGAACGGATCCTTGACGTCAATGACCTATGAAACACGCGTTCGTTTTTCACCCCACGCAATAGAAGTCCCAGAAAAGAATTAAAGAAAAACGAGCAGCGTTCACCCCCTCAACTCGCAGCCAGAACGAGCGGCCACGTGACCTGGAGCCGATTATATGCCGCCAATGTTGATCATAGTCACGCGCTGGGGTTGGCAAAGCACAGGGCACGCGTTGAGTTCCAGACATTGTTATAGCTCGGCTATCGTCGTCGTTGCAGCGATTGGACACGGGCCACTACCCGAATGCTTCTCGAGCTAGTTATTATCACGAGCCCAAATCGAGTGCCCATGCAATGCTCGGATCCAATCTATGAACCGCATTCAAATATCGTCATCGGGGTGTTTTGCGATCCCCACGTTACGTCATCAAATTTTACAAAGGAGAGATTGTATGAAAATGATCGCTTTTGTCCTTGAAATTACACCGCAACAAAGGAGTTCCTTGGCCAGTGGCATTGCGTGTGAGTATCCTTGAGTCCCACAAGTGCCAGTAAGCTCGTGTAAAGTGAAAAACATTCCAATTAAATATCGTTGCACTGCTCCTTTAAAGGAGCGGTGCAACGATATTCAATTGGAATGTTTTTCACTTTACACGAGTTCACTGGCACTAGTGGGACTCAAGGATACTCGCACACAACGCCACTGGCCAAGAAACTCCTTTGTTACGGTGTAATTTCAAGGACAAAAGCGATCATTTTCATTTCATTTCTTTTTGCAAAATTTGATGACGTAACGTGGGGATCGCAGTACACCCATATGACGATATTTGAATGCGGTTCATAGATTGGACCCGAGCATTGCATGGGCACTCGATTTGGGCTCGTGATAATTACTAGCTCGAGAAGCATTCGGGTAGTGGCCCGTGTCCAATCGCTGCAACGACGACGATAGCCGAGCTATAACAATGTCTGGAACTCAGCGCGTGTCCTGTGCTTTGCCAACCCCAGCGCGTGACTATGATCAACATTGGCGGCATATAATCGGCTCCAGGTCACGTGGCCGCTCGTTCTGGCTGCGAGTTGAGGGGGTGAACGCTGCTCGTTTTTCTTTAATTTTTTCTGGGCCTTCTTTTGCGTGGGGTGAAAAACGAACGCGTCTTTCATAGGTCATAAACGTCAGGGATCCGTTCTAAGCGGTATTTGCGCAAAGTACAACAATTGTTGCATCGCTCCTTTAAACTCTTTAATGTAAAGGGGAATGTCAACCTGCGACACCCCGCCACCTCCGATCACGGCCCGACCAGCGGCATCAATGCCCGACAGTTTACGTCATCTCATCTTGTTGTTACACCACTGATACGCGAACACACGGTCACATCGGTGATAATTCCAGCCTTCTGTTCACTAGGCACAACACTGCCATCACGATGTTGCTGCTATGTTGCTGACAAGCAGAAATACAGAACCACGTTGACTGCCGGTTGGCACTCGGCATCGGAAAACAGAACCGAACTCAGTACAGAAGGCACCCAGGCAACCTGGAGCAAAACCTGCCAGTCTTGGACGCAGTTTCCGCGATTCCCATAACGTCGTCAACGTCGGCACATTGTCCCGCGTGGTTTCGAATGGGTTACGCAATCCGGAGACGGCCATCTTACCCAGCGTACGTAGCGCTGCTGGCACTGCTCCGGAACTTCGCTGTTTCTAGCGACTTCGTTTGCTCGTTTGACAGCAGATTTGGCAGGGAGATCATAGAGTCATTCGCCATGACCACAGTAAACAACAACGTGTCAAACCCTTCCCTCCTGTTGACAAAAACTGAGGTTGAATTTCTAAAATCCGATATAAACCCCCCTATCTGTCTTGCACTTCGCGTTTTTTATCTCCCCTCCTCCTCCCTTTCGCTCCTGGGTATAGTCGGCTGCTCGCTGGTGAAATTTTTAATCGTCTGTTGCTAGTGGAAAGATGTGTTGTATTGTCCCAGTTTTAATTGTTTTATTCTTTCTTCGTCCTTGACTTGAACCAACACGCTCTTCTCCCAAGCAAAGTAGTGGCTAAACCTAAAAGTGTCTAGCATTGAAATCTATGCACTACTTTTTTCAGTCGGCCAATAACAGCTCGGCGTCGTTCTGACGTCATCGGAACTCCTGCGCTGGAAGCAGACGACTTGCTCTCCGCATTAAGAAACCGACCTAGAGAGCCTATATGTAAGAGAGGGAGCAACTCAAACCATGGCGATTGTTCGCAATTTAATGGTGGACACCTCCGGCGCTGATTGGTTGCTCAAGCTCACGCGTGCGCTGCCGCTTGGTGAGGAGGATGGCGGCCGGAGAGGTTTTGAGCAGCTGGGCATGCTTGCAGACGATTAGCGTTTTGGCCACACCCTCGCAGCTCGTATGGCAAACGCGGCCCATGAGTCACATGACCCCGATCCAGCAGTTGGATACTCTCTGCAATACAGGCACTTTAGACCACGAGGTGGCTGGCGCCATCTCGTGATGATCCTGCCAACTTTCCAGTATTGATTTCCCGGCTCGATAATGGCGGAACCGTGGTTCGGGCGGTGGTGTCCGACTGTCTGGCGCCTCGGGGCACCTGCTCCCGTTCTCGAACGCGGAGTCTGAGTCCGCAGCTCGGAGTCGGCGAGGGAGCCCGTCAGCCACGCCCGGACGCCACGACAGGTAAGATCCGCCATTCGTCTACATCGTATGTCACAGCTGGAACTCTCAGTGGATCCATTGGATCCCCGCAGTCTCTCGACAGCCAGTTATGAGTTATTCATAGTGATATCGTAGAGGCGCGTTAGGCTTAGCAGTGTCGCTTCTGCTATTCTTTGGGCGTAGCAGACGACGGTTTTGGGCCGACCTTGAAAATGAAACGCATTGTTTCCTGTACTCTGACTGCGACTCTTAACGTTCGAATCTTTAGTGCCCTTTTTTTTCTTATCGGATGTATCAGGCGTGCTCTATAACAATGGCGGTTTAACAATATTAGATTTAGATGGGCGACCCATAAAAGTTGTTGTGAAACAGTGATGACACAGGGGTGCGGTCGAATGCTGGAGCCTGAAAACTGGATCGTTGGTGCTTTAGAGGGGACAGGAGATGGAGGGTGAGAGAGAGGGAGGCGAGAGTTTTGGGGCAGACATCTTCGCACGTAAAGAAATGGGGCAAATGGTGACCGATATGGCGATGCGTGTGCGCAGCGGAAGTTGTGGTCTCTGAAAGCGAATAGAAAGCTTAATTCAGCTACTTTCAGCATATCGGGTCAAACTCCGCAGATAAACAACCGGGCTCGTGGCGAATTCTAAAATAAAACAAAAAGCGAACGCGACGTTCAGATTCGTCAGTGAGCTGACCTATAACATCTCCGCTACTGATTCATCTTTACTTAGCTTAACCATGGGAGCGCAGCCGATTCTACTAATTGACGAGGCCGATCGAGAAACGCCAAAACGACAACGTCATGGTGCTCGCCGTCTGTCTGTGTTATATCAACGTGTCTAAAACTATGATCCAATCAAGCACAGAGCACTTTTACTTCATCTCACAAATGTCTGCAGTAAAGACAATGACACAGGCGCGTGAGTTTAGTTCAGCCGTATGCTTCTGTTTATACAATAACTCTTTCATAGGATGCACTTCACAAAGTCACGCGCTCGTGCCCATACCTTTGTATGCACTGTTGATGTTTGTGAGATGGAGTATAGTATGTGCGTCTCTGTATAGACCGTAATGAAGTATACTAAAATAAGTAGAGCGAACACCTTTCCACACAATAGCCATTAGCACAAAAAAAAACTCAGCTATCAATTCGTAGGCGATATACAGAAAAAAGCGATGTATTGCTACGAAGGCAATCATCGACAAGTTCATACACGGAAGCAGTTTCAAATGATGTCCCGCATGAAGCCCTAATTTACGCACTCGTCTCAGCGTCGGTTCCACGACTGTGGTCGAGACAGTAACGATGTTTTTGTGACACGCGGCGAATTATGTCTGCTGGATCAATATGCGGTTCTTATTTTGACGGGAACGTCCGCTATGATGAGAACTCTTTTTTGTTCTGTTTTTTCTTTGCTATGGGAAGTACCTGATTACAGGGAGTCACGCTATAGATAGAAACAAAAGACAGAGGTTTGTCATAGCGGCTAGGCGTATCTTTTGCCATGAATAACACAGTGATAAGCAAGATTCCATTTGTACGTGCTTCTTTCTTATTTTTGTTTTATGCGCGCGCTACCTAGTTATGGTAATGTGAAATCGTAGAAATCGTTTATGCAAAACGAATGGAGCGAACTGTAAAGCCCTCTTTGCCGCGCTAAGACTCGTGCTGTGGTGAAGCCTCACTCTTACTGTGGAGAGATCAAAGTTTTCGAAACTCCTCTCACTTAGCAGGTCGTTTCCTGATGACAATACACAGTCGTAGGCATATATGTGAAACAGTTCATATGTGAAACAGTTCATATGTGAAACGGTTCACAGAAAATTTACAATATTAACTTTGCCTAGTTATTTTACACTTCTCACTTTCAAAAATACGTCTGGGCCCCCTCCTAGTTCTGACCTCGGGTTATACGGATTGTGTTATTTCTTCCTTGTCCACAATGAGTTCCCCCTGCTGCAGCCAAACAGAAACGTACTAATATATTACAAGTGCAGTGTGTTCAAAAAACAATAAAGCGTTTTTGTTTTGTGTTTTATTTTATTTCTTTTCTTTTTTTTTTTTTGCCAAAAACTAAATTAGACATTGCCGAACGCTCAGCCTGCGCCCAAATGAAGCTCTAGCGATCCGAACCATATGACAAAGTTTAAGAAATAACCGTAGTTTTATTCAAAAGTTATGTGATTTTCTTAAAATTTCCATGGGAAAATGGCGACCGACGGAACCCTCGAATACATGAAGCTGAGTGACGCGAGTTATCATGAACGTGTCCCATTTTTTCAATAAATGTTCATAAAATCACATAACTTTGGAATAAGATAACGGTTGGTTCTGAAACTTTGGCATCTGGTTCGCAACGCTAGCGCTACATTTGGGCGGAAACTGAGAGCTCGGCAATGCATCGTTAATTTTTGCGGTAAAGCTAAACTGTTTTCTTTTTTACGACACATTGTACTATGAGGATATAGTTTAATACCTAAGTTTTAATATTCTACGATGATCATAATGAGTTACACACAGGGTGCTTTTGCGAATACTGTCGAAAATTCCTACAAATAGGCTGGTTGATGAAAAAAAACTATATTCGGGAACAAACTGCCAGACACGGAGGACGTCAGGGATTGCAAAAACAAACTATTTAGCAAAGTAAGTACCTACAATTGAATAATTACAAACCTGTAATGGTCCATGAGCCACGTACCATTAGAAAATGTTTGATGGTCCATCAGACGCCATCAATGAAGTCTGATGAGCCATCAAGAAGGTCTGTTGGGCAACCAAGGTCTGTTGAACCATCAGAAAGGTGTGATGGTCCATCAAGAAGGTGTAATGGGTCGTCAAGAAGGTCTCATGGGCCGTGAAGAAGGTCTGATGGCCGTCAAGAAGGTCTGATGGGCCATCAAGAAGGTCTGATGGACCATCAAAATTTTCTGATGGTCTTTTCGATCGGGTAACTTTTTTATTAGTGAAAATAAACATATGATTATAATTAAAGTTTGCTGAGCGTCATCGAAAACCCCAAAATAAGTGAATATCAGGGAGACTTGGAGCGCGTAGAAAGCGTGTCTTCAAAAACAAAAATGATAATAATAATTATAAAAAAATCTGCATTTTTACATCACCAGTTTTCCGCCTGCTGCACGAGTGAGAACTTTAACGCACCTCCACGCTTTCCACGTGCTTCAAGCCTCCCTAAAATTGACTGATTTAGGCATTTCTGATGACGCTCACCAAGCCTTTAATTGGAATCATGTCTTTACTTTCACTAATTTAAAAGTTAATGAGTAAACGTTAGGTACTTATTTAGCAAATTAGTGTGCTTTCTGCATCCCCGACTTCAGCTGTCGCTAACAAATTGTCCCGGAAAAGAGTTTTTTTTAACCATCCTATTTGTACGGAATTTTGAAAAACTTCCCATAAACACCGGGCATAAAGCCCACCACCTAGGAATCAGTAAAACGGCGCTTTGCCTCGGTGCCACTGCAGGCTATCCAGAGGGAAAAGGTTTTGCGACATTTTCCGCAACATGCCTCCGTCAGGCTGCGGGCCCCTCATAGCCGGTATTCTAACCCACCACCTAGGAATCAGTAAAACGGCGCTTTGCCTCGGAGCTACCGAGGTGGCTAAATGCACACGGAAGAAGTTTTGCGCCTTTTTCCGCAATAAGCCTCCGTCAGGGTGCAGGCACCTCGACCGGGATTCGAACCCACCACCTAGGAATCCGTAAAACGGTGCTTCACCTCGGAGCCTCCGAGTCGGCTAAAGGCACACGGAAGAGGTTTTGCGCCTTCTTTTCCGAAATAAGCCTCCGTCAGGCTGTGGGCAACTCGGCATGGATTCGAACCCATCACCTAGGGATCAATAAAATGGCGCTTCTGCCTCGGAATAACCCAGGCGCCTAAATGCACATGGAAGAAGTTTTGCGCCTTTTTCTTCAATAAGCCTCCGCCAGGCTGTGGGCACCCCGCCGTTGACGACACGGGGGCACGTGTCGTCGACTTGATCTCTGTCAGGAGTATTAGAGACGAGTGTATGTCTGGGTGGATTCTTCATTCACTGGAATTTGGCAAGAGTCTAAGCAGTTTTTTCCGTTTTTGTTTTCTTGTCATCCTGCCATGACGTTTGAGCTGCTCGTGGCAGTAGACGTAAATAAATAAAGAAAACGAATAAAAGCGCGATCTACTTGCCTAATTACCCGAGGCACACCCCAACAAAGCTGCCTACCGATATGTCTGCTTCATGCAAAAACTAAAAGCTACGAAACCGCGACCTTTCCTTTCTTTTTCGCTCGCTTTTTCTTTCTTAAGTCGTTCTTTTTGCTGTACCTCTCTCCGATCCCATCAGTGCCAAGTTTTATTAGCTGTCAGGCATCGCGTGACCGGCGACAGTTTCCTGTGACGGAAAGCGATTTCCGGTCGCCACTTTCGATCCACAACCTGTTGAGTCTCATCGATCACGCGATCCACGCAGATACGACTACGCGATTTGTTACGTGATTCGTAGCGCCAGTCACGTGATGTGCGTGGGTTTTGCTATGGTGCCTGGAGCGCACGTCTCAGACTAATGCGTTCACACAGTCCCAAAATGTGATCCTTTGATTTCCGCCTGATGACGTCATAAAGGTTTCATGCAGTCCCAGGCCGTGATCCTGGCGCGACATCCGACAGCGTCACACGTCGATTTCTGTGACGTCATTCGTTGCCACTTCGGGAGTACTTTTGACGTATGGGCGGGATAAGACGCTAAACACACCGGTTGGAGACGCATTCGAGGCACCGTAGTTTTACCCGGATGAACGGCCAGACGGACAAAGCAACGCACTTTCCGCCCGGCCGCGCGTGAGTAGGAGCGAGCCGCATATAGAGGTGAGGGTAGTCACGATCCTCTGCGCGCGCGAACCGGAAAATATAGAAAAACAAAAATGGCGGCGTTCCGTTGCTTGTCGTGACTCTCCCGTGCCGAGACGCGTGAATGGGCTGCGGTCAAAACAACGGGTAGGGGTGCGGCTAATTTTAAGAAACGCGCGGACCGTGACCGTGAAGGTCAGGTCCAAGGTCAAACGCGATCCACGGCCCGTTGTCTGTCGTGCGTAGAAGGGATGTTGTTCTTGAAGTGTGACGTTTTGCGGGGTCTAATTTTACCCCGTGACACCAATTGTGAGGGCGTCGAAACAAAGAACGCTTCAGGCTGAGAAACAGCACGCTCGATTGAAGCCAGAGGTTCATTTGCACGCTCTCCGAAACGTACCCTGATGCCGTGACTACGAATGCGCACGTGCTAGACAAGAACCTAGAACAGTAGGTTTTATGCTCCGTCCACCCTTGAGCTGAGACTTTTAGCGTGAGCTCGCTGGCTTCCGCAGTGCTTTGGTTGCGCCTGCCTGCGCGTTCACACTTGTGTTAGCCAGGGCAAAAAAGCTCGCGCTGGCTAATGTATAGCTATAGAAAATCCAGTTCGGGAAACAAGAAACAACACGAGAGCTGTATACTTACAAACAAATGTGGGTAACAGACCCTTTTCGACAGCCCATCAAACATTAAATTGTACGGCGCTTATATAGTCGCCGATTTGCCTGCAAATCCGCTAAGCACAGCTAGCAGAGTCGTTGAAATAGTAACCCAAATATCGAGCCAAAATATATATTTCTTCACGAAGTTATTGAATTTACAATTTTAGTCTTCACCGCGTTGAAATTTTAAAAGTGAAAGTCTCTACTGGCAACAATGAAAAAAGTGACGTCAGCGCAAGGCAGGGGTTCACTCACTGGACTGTAGACTTTGTTCCCAACTGATTACAAGCAGTTTCGTGGTGGCAAATGAATGCTTTGGAAGCTCGCTCCAGCACCCGGGCAGCAGCACGAAAGAAATGCTCGGCAAAGTCCTGCCGGCTCGACCTACGATCCAGCATTAACACTGACGTTACGGCATTGAGAAACGCGGGCATACTTGAATGTTGGATTAGGCATCATTTTCACTTGCCGATTTCGCAATAACTATTTTGAATTTCGTAATACCAAATAGGATAGCGGAAATTATAAAGGCCGGTGATTCCGAAAATATAATTTGTTAAAACACACACAAAAAAAAGACTAGCTTTTTTTTTTTTTTTTAAGGCGTACATTAAAAATGGTTTTGAAGTGGCAAGAAATGAAGTCACAAAAGTCGGAGTGTCATGCTGTTGCATGTTGCGATCCTGGCCGTTAAACGTATAAAGACTTAAAAAAAATATTACGAACGAACGCGAGTGTCGCTGTCATCGCGCGTCCCAACTCCTGGCTGCCGAAGCTTCCGTGGGCTGCCACACTGGAGAGCGACCAGAGCGACCTGGAGCAGAACAGGCGTCTGCCACACTCAGCACAGCTGCTGAGACGCCGCCAGGATCGCGGCCGTCGACAGCGCGACACGTCTATGACGTCATCGGGCGGAAATCGAGCGACCACTTTTTGGGACGTGATAAACACACCAGTCGGAGACGCGTTCCAGGGGATGCATAGTTTTGGAAAACGCTGTGGCTAGCGTTACGTCCGGACGGAGCACTGGAAACGCGTATACCTAACCCTCCCCCCCGCCCTCCTCTCTCTCCCCCGTGAACCTAGGGAAGGCGGAGATTTGGACGTAACTTGAGTTACGTCGGACGTAACGCTAGACACTTCGTTTGGAAAATTCAGCTCTGGAAACAAGGAACGACACGAGAACTGTACAGCTTACAACTAAATGTGGGTAATAGACCCCTTTCGACACCCAATGAAACGCCACTGGCGGTCGCCACAGCTCGGGGATAAAGCGTGTGATTGTATCCGTGATGTGATTGGCTCCGCGATGTGATTGGATCTGATGTAGCCCTCGCGCTCAGGGCTCATTCGCGAACAATGACAGACTGGGGTAACTAGCGGAGCAGTAACCACATGGCGCGCACTTTTGAAAAGGCTCTATTATTTCAATTCCTTTCTACTAAGAGGTATCGTTCACTTCCAATCAATCGCCTTCCTTTTTTTTCCCACTAGACACGCTTCTTAGATAATAAAGATTGCAATCTTTGTATCATCTAACAGGTACCGGCACATTTCGAGTCTTAAATATGCAATACCATTATCAATACCAATACAGTGATGTCTCGTTAATATGGACGCTTCTGTTCCAAAAAATCGTCCATAATGTGAGTTGTCCTTATTACCGAGACAAAAATGCATGTATTTTCCCAGTTTGTCCCCAAAATGGTGTCCATATAGCGGGGTATCCATATTCGAAATCCCAGAGACAAAGAGCTAAAAAGGACGGGAACAACACCCTCTCAGAACCAGCACAACAATGATTTAATTTGACAGAGTCTTCCTTCTTCTCTTCGCATATCACGACCACAACCCCTGGTCATCGGCGGGCACTACATTTTAAGGTCCCAAACAAAAAGACACGTGGACAACTCCAGTCTTAAGCGTGCGGTGAATACATCAACACTAGACCCGCAAAAACAGCGGTGTCTCATCCAAAACAAACCTTTGCTCCCAAACAACGGTTTGGTACAATTTTGTGAAAAACAAAAATAAAGAAGAAAATTATAAGAAATCATCCTCCTGGACAAAGAAAATAGACTGGAGAGACAAGAAAGTCCGTGTCTCCTCATCCAAAGTCAAAGAGGGCCTACTAATACAATTTCCTGCGCTCGTAATCCTAATAGACCTATTGCAGTATTACCCAAGCACCAAGGAGAATGCAGGGATTGGTGTTCCACGCGTCGCACGTGCCGGCGTCAGCAGTAGCAACTTTTCTGAAGCAAATACCTATAACAAATGGCATCTCGCACGCGCGTTCGCCAATGCTTTATTTTGGTTATTTACTTCAAATCTTTTATGCGGGGAAGGCGTGCGCGTGTGGCGCGTGGAACACCAATCCCTGCATTCTCCTTCATGCTTGGGTAATACTGCAAAAGGTCTATTGTCTCCTTAATAACCCTCTTAAATGGATCTTTTTCTTTGCTAACAACAGTCGCCCTTGTTGGTGTTTCACCCTTGTTGGTGTTAGACTGATGGCAGCTGATAAAACCTGTCTGCTCTGCAGACGTCTAACCCCTGTTTATCTCAGTTGGTAGAGCACTCCACTGGAAATGGAAAGGTCCCGGGTTCGATACCCGGACGAGGCGGATTTTTTCGGTTGCGCACCAGTCACCTATAAGCTGTGTTTGGAGATTTCTCTCCTCGGCTGACATCAGGACCATAAACGTCACGATTTAGTCACATACCGCGCGCGTTCGACACCATGGGGCGACCCCGTAGGAGGAGGAGGAGGTTTCCGCGTTGTCCAGTTAAAATATGACGCACTGATATTTAGTTACTCTCTCCGTGCCCGCTGGGTTGTCCGAACCACAAGAGACGTGCAAACCGCAAAAAAGGTAGACGCTTAAATAGGATTGCAGGACCCCTTTAACGGAACCCAAATTAAGGAGAACACTCCTCAAGCATTTTGCTTGAAACATTTGAAACGTTACACTTTCATGAACATAGGGAAAACAAGACATTTAAAGCATTTTTGAGGAGAGAGGTTACTACTGCTCTTTTCACTGCTTTCGGGTGGCAACTCTGAAATGGCAGCACCGTTTTCGGGAAAAAATTTCAAATCTCAAAAATTAATACATCCAGAAGTGCAAATTTCACTGGTGCAGATGAGTTCCGCAGCTTGATCCTTTATAGATGAAATTCAACTGAACACATCCGGTCCTTCAAACACGCAGATGAAAAAAATCGTCGGCATACCGCTTGATAACTACACTATTCGACACCGCTGACTACACTTTTGAAACCCCGACCCGTTCTCAAAAAACAGCTATATAAATTTTAGAAAGCAACCCCCTCCGTTTCGATCTGGATGAGCACCGTACCGGCGTGCGGTCGTGTATCACTACTGCGTGGTGCACGTTAAAGTCCCCAGGCTAGCGGTTGTACTTCACTGGCTAAATTGCTCATTTACAGCGAGTGACTCGTCGCAAATTTGAAATGGCTGACCAACTACACGCCGTATAACTATCCGCACAACCCCTATTAATATTATTGTCTCATAAAAGCTTAGAAGCGTCTTGTACAATTCATATAAATTCTGATATGTACTTTTATTGCACAAATCCCATGTACATTTTTTTTGTTTCATGGTTATAGTCATATTTATACAATCGTCCTCCTAGACAACGTTGACTTCAAAATGACCAGTAGCTGCTAAAGAGAAATTTGCAGCGCCATATGAAAGACATCCATAGTAAACCCAAAACAAAAAACAGATTAAAAAAAAAACGAACAGATGAAGAAGTTTCAATTGTTGCTGAACAACGAAGTCTCAATTCCCGACTTCGTCGTTCTGTCCGTTAAAAAAAAAAAAAAAAAAAAAAGATATACCTTCCTCGGTCCCCGGTTTACTATAAATGTCTATCGCCAGCTCGCCTGTGTTTGTTTATTTTTTTTCTTCATTTATTTTTTACTATATAAAATTTCGGTTTCTTCGACGAAGTTCTCGTATAGGCCGTTCACGCAGCGGAGTCCAAAGGGTGTTTCCTTTGTCCCGATCACGCGAGAGCTGGCTACGACGCATCCGAGCTTCGACTGGCCCATTCGCTCGCCTTGACCCCGGCTTGACCTTCGTGTCACGTGCCTCACGCTCGCCCATCAGCCTCGCTCTCTGGCCAGGAGCCGTTCGGACAGCGTTCGTTCAGTCGTTCAGCACCGAAGGCTGTCGGCTTCTCGGGAGGGATTGCTGCCTTTTTCTGCCCGACCGATTGCGATCGCGTAGACAGATTCGTCTTTCGGTCATGCCTGGTTGGGTGAGTGGCCTCGGGTATCGCTTTTTGTTTCCTTTCATTTTTGTTCGCTCGTAGGAAGTCCTCTAATACGGATCACCGAGGAGAGCTTACCGGAGATACGCCCACCAGAACGGAGCTAACCGAAGAAACGCTTACGGAAAAATTTCTTACCTGTTTTACTTTTTTTGCTTCTTTTGACGGAAGCAAATAATAGTTGTCTTTGCAGATAATTCCACATAAGAATGGTTATGGAGTCCTGAATGTCTCGAAATTCGTGTTCAAAAGAACGTGAGCTATCGTTTTTTCGCAGTACAGTGAAACCATGGGTACAGGCGCCCCTCGCGTACAGGTCTGGCATATTCACTACAGCCCTCGCGCAGCTTGAGACCGTTGACGGAAGGGAACAGTGAAATGGCGTGTTTCCACGTCCAGTCGTAAGACAACATGTGAAAGGAGGCGAACTTCTCTACTTTCGTTCCCATGGTGGGCGCACTGAAAGGGAATATATATTTTCGCGTTATTTCAAGTAGAGAGAGGGATTCGAACAATTACAAATCCAAATGCAGTTTGGGATGGGTCATGAGGTGTCAGCAGAACAGGAGAAAACTCCAAACGTTTGATGGCGGTGGTGGCTGTGGAGAGGGAAGATTGAACCCGATCGCAGAGTCTTTGGCGAGTTTTTCTCCGTCAAGTTTTTCTCCATTGACCTTTGCTCCGCCGACACCTAGTACAGTGATATATGAAAACGTAGATCAGTGGTCGAAATGCTAGGATGTTTTGGGGGAAATCGTTTCTGAACTAGCGCAACAGAATACCGAATTGTTTGCGCCAAAATGAACAAAAGAATCAGCGTATGGTCTAAAACATTTTTTTTGCGTGACTATAAGCAAGAAAACGTTTATTTGACCGTGAGATTATGGCGGACCGTTTCACTGTGGCAGGGCCCTCTTAGAAGGAAGGGATTAGAGGAATCGGCCGAGGCTGGTGCTATCCAGGTAGGACAATATGTGTAATTTTCGTCGCAATTCCGGCATGATCCACTGCTTGAGGTTCTTGCGTTCTTTTTCGTCGTCGCCAGTGCTTTTCTCCGTTCCGCCGTTAAGTGCTTGCAGTCTCAGGGAAGACGTGTAAGGTAGGGTGCGGTTTTCTCCTCGCGGTGTTTGCACTCCGGAACCTCGAAATCAAAGATGAGTCCTTCATCTTGCGTCATTCTAATTCTCGAGGGGACGCAGTGTTATTGCACTGCCCGTCTTGACCCGCATCAAGAGTATCGTTTGGTACACTTGAGTACTAAAGGCGCTCGACCTCGTTGCAACAAAACTGACTAGGTGGCGGATGCCACCACACTATTAATACAGCGCTTTAACCGACTTAAAAAATTCGTTTATATGCATCCATTCATTCATTCATCAATGCACCCTACAGCGTGGCGCGCACTACTTGTCTCAAGTCTGATTTGTTCCGTCCGAGTATTTTCCAAGGTAGAAATTGGTTCCAAAGCTAATGTGACGTTTTTTTTTTTTTTTTTTTTGGTTTTGGGTTTAAGAATTGCCTGTGGATATGTGAGCTCCGGACCTGCTTCGGTTTTTGGGGCCTTCTTCCTTTTAAGTTTGGGGAAACATTGCGTCTGTCATCCTCAGTTCGGGGGGCTTCGCTTGTCAAAAATGCTTTCATTTTGTAAGCTCTGCATGGCTAAAGGCTTGAAAGGCTAAAAACAACTTGAATCGGGATTCTCCTAATAATTCGTTTAATTTTTACTCCGCTTAAACGTATGGTAGTTTGCACGCCACCCGAAGGTGTATTGAGCCGGGTTTGAATAATTTTCTGTCACGTAGTGGTAAGCGCCTTAGCAAATATGCACGGTTGTGACCAAGAAACTGCGGATATAATTTGGTAAAGAATTCCGTTATTAATTTGCTACTTTGTATTGTCAACTAATCAAAAGAAAAAATGCCGCTCGTAAACACCAGCTTACACGCGTTTCTAAAAGCGTATGAAAAGAAGTATATATATTTTTTTAAAATTCCGATCCCTCTGATGTATGTTTCAGACACACACACACACACACACACACACACACACACACACACACACACACACACACACACACACACACACACATATATATATATATATATATATATATATATATATATATATATATATATATATATATATATATATATATATATATATATTACCTAGAAGGAATATTTTTGAGCTAAATCTTGGTCTGCTTATTTATTTCAGGTTGGCAGAACAAGGCAGCGACCTACGGGCACGGAAAGCAGTAGGACAGCCGATAAGAAGAGGTAAGCATCATTTTCACTATATTGACCATATATATAAAAAAGACGACTTGTTTTAGATTGTTTTAAATTAAAATAAATATGATTTTCAGCGGTGTATGTGGGACTTGACTACAGTGCAGGTTCACCCGAAGTGTTAAATTTATTTACGCCTAAATTAAGTTACTAAGAAGAATAGAAAGAGTACACAGAATATTCGAGTGCTCAGTCAATATATACGTTCATTATAATAAGGAAAAAAAGACATATTTTAACGGAGGAACTCACAAAACGCCACCAAATTAAAGAGCCCCACCAAACCGAAACCGAAACTAACGCCGTCGTGCTCCGCAGCCCGTCGGCGGCGCCGTCGTCGTCGTCTGCCGCAGCATCTCGGGAGCCACCGCAGCCGACGAGACGAGACGGGAGCGCGATGAGAGATGTCAAGATGGCGGAGCTCACAGCTGAAGCTCCGTTGGCGAAGACCGAAGACTGGTCCGATTTCAGCGATTTCCAGACGTCCGAAGACGTTGAAAATTCCAACAAGGACGGCACGTTGTCGTCCAAGTCTAGCCCCACGACGTCCGAGTCGCTGACCAACGACAACTCGTTTGTGGACAATTTCAGCGAGACGTTCTCCAACTCGCTCGAAGACCTGGTGAACACGTTCGATGACAAGATCACAAAGTGTTTCTGTGATTACGATGAAAACGTCGAGAAGCTCGCGCCGGTCCAAATTCGCACGCAGGAAGAGATTTTGAGCGAATGCCAGTGAGTACGCCACCGATCTTTTCTGTCTCGAGAGCGCCGCTCCAGCGATTTGTCGCTTCCTCGAAACCGCGCTGCCAATTAGCGCGTTATTCAATTTCTTTATTATTACTTTTTTTTTTACTCTATAAAGTTGCTTTTCTCGCTGGCGTACGTTAGCTATCGTGGACTTTTGACCCTCCGCATTTTGTCATTCATTTCGTCTCGCGATCTAGACGCTTACGTGAAAAGCTCATAATTGTCCCTGAACTCCACTATCTGCTCACGTCCTAATTAACGATCGCAGATAATTTAGATAGCCATAAAAACAATCACACGCCTGCACAGTTTTTCTTTAAAGGAAAAGAGAAAAAAACATAAGGAAAAGCGAAAGTTGAACTAATCTTCCAAAGAGATCGAGTTTCTGCTTGGAAATGGGTTCGGCGTATGTGCTTTCGATGACAGTTGCAATCAGCTGCGACTGAGTAAAATGTTTTTTCTTTTCTTTGAGTGACCTAGCTGCTGCTATCAGTCAAGGGGTGTTGTATTTCAGGGGTAGCCTGAGTTCTTCGCGAATATATTTTCACGCCAGCCTTCCTGGAAAGTAGGGCGGGTTCTATAAATATAAGCGTTTCCGGCCTTTGCTTTCTTGTGTGCTTTCCCTCTGCCATTGTTTGATAAGGACTCATTCAAATGGTGCTTTACCGAGTGCTTTTCATTAAGAAGACAATGGGGGTCCCCCTACAGTCGGCCTAGGAATTAATATTGTCGGTATTCGAGCGTATGCTTTCCTGCATATTGGAAATGGTCTGTATTTTGGCACTATCCGTTGTCTGCTGTTGGTTTAGTCTTGTTTGAATTACTTTACTAGGAATCCGCGCTGCTCATTTGTCGTGTCTTTGATACTTCTGGCTGAAACTAGGCATGAATGTCGAAAACGATCTTTGATAGTACGATTTGGTTGTACTGGTTTTCTTTTTGTTGTAGAAAAAAAATCGTTGACTGGCTTTCTCGTTATTGTTTATGTGTTGTCGTACGGTGCTTTGTGCATATGCCAGTCGATGCCCGACTGTATCTTTGTGTGCTAAATGATGTGCATGTAATACCTCGTGATTAATGCTACCTTCCTTGAATTGTGCACGTTGCGATGTGTTCATTCTTACTTTGTTTGCTTGAGCATGTTCGTAGAGAAATCGCCTGACAACATGGCCGAATATTTTATCTCTGATAGTGTGAGCGCTTCATATTACCACAGCTTGTAAGCAACTTTTATAGACCAACACTAATCATCAGATTGCATAATCGTCATTTGGGCAGGTGTTGCACAATCTTTACCTTAATCAATATGATAAATAATAATTTTGAAGCGCAAAAGAAAGTCGCGATTTCGTGTTGTTTTGCTCGTACGACCAAAATCGTTATAACCTGCTTGTGTGCTTGGGTATCGTTTGTCATTTAATTACTTATACATCGAATTTCTCAGAACGTCCCCCACCCCCTCCTTTAGAAAAAACAAAAACATTTGTTTTTATTATATGAAAAGGCTTGTATTATTATGACGTGTTCAACCGAGTACTCAAAATAATAATTGTTCGATCTGTATTATTTTTAAAATAAAATTTACAGACATCCGTTGCCTGCATCTCCTCCACTCCGCTGAACTAAGGTGAACTAGTGCGGAAAAAGCAGACTATCTTAGTCGGCGCAATTCTACGGAACGAAGCGGAATGGGCGGCGCGACACAAAAACAAAGAACGGGAGTGGCGGGCTAAGTTACGAAGCATGTAGTAACTCTTGGCCCGATGTCGCGGAGCTCTTTCAGAGAATTCCCGGAGTGATCGCGGTCGTTCGTCCTAGTCACCCATCCTTCCGCTAGACGCACGAAAGACCGACGAAGCCGTGGGATGTTGGCGCGGCTCCAGTGCCCGTTCTGCCCTAACAACCTGCCGTCAACCTTAATGTCTCTCGTTACATTATGATGAGCGGACATATTATATCGGGTGAGGGTATGCACAATGGCAGATCGGAACAAACGGCCTTTTTTTTAAACAGGGGAAAAGGAGGGGAAAAAAAATCGTCTGCTATTTTGTGGGGGCCGTTTTGTCGTCTGCTAGCTTCCGCCGCGCTTGCCTGTTTGTCGTCTGCCTGGTTCTGTTTGTTCCCTTATGTCGCCTCTTTCGCTCGTTTCTTCGCTTGTCCCCACTAATAAAGTAAGTGCTTGCTGCTTTTCCAAACCAGAGCTTTTATTGTTATCTCGGTGTTGTTGATGTGCTGTTTGTGGCTGTTATGGAAGCATGATTTGTCTTTTTTTTTGTTTGTTTGTCCGGATGCGACTCTTACGTCCGAAGTCGACTTGAGTCAGGAAAGTTTGTCTGCGTCTCTTTCGCCTGTATGTGGTGAGACTTTTCCAGTGGGGGCTGTTGAAGGATTTATGACCTCCAACTTCCGTTTTTCACCGGGCTCTCTCGTGCGCTTTTGTTTGTGATTTTCGTTTTAATAAGGGTTTGGGGAGTTTTTACTTTATTATCCTTACTCTTTTGCACGCAAGCAGTTTTCTTGTTTTATTGAACCTTTCTAAGACTAGTCGGAGACCAAGCATTAGCGTTATTCTCGCACTCATTCACTATCTTATGGTGATCTACTTAGATAAAGCCAATATAATTGTTAGCGACATCTTCCCGACTGTGGTTGGGGGAACGCCAATCACTCAGCACCAGCCATATCCCATGTTCACTGGTGTGATGACGTTTTCGCTCGAAGAGTTCACGCACTCTGCGGTTTCAAAGACCTGCACTCTATAGCCTCGGACGCAGTTGGGGTGGCCACGTACCATCTTACGCCCTTCGCGGTTCAACTCGACTATGGAAACTTTGTTTGGTAGCACAGAATCCTTAACGGAGGTGAATTCCCGGAACGAATGGAGGTGGGGACTGAACCCTTGGGACCTGTTGATGATGATGATGCTCTTCAAACGTGCGCGTTATAAAGTAGCTGCCGCGCCAATTAATTAGTTAATTAATTAATTAATACTTTATTTTAGATCACAAGAAAGATGTCAGCTAGGACAAAAAGCTGCAACAAGTGCAGCTTGACGAGGCCCCAGCTCTGAAATGGCAGTTAGCATTCGACATCAGTTAAACATACAGTGATACACAGTAATACAAGCAAAATGTGTATATATATATATATATATATATATATATAATGTTTCACGAAAGGGGACAAATTCGATATTGCGAAAACTACGCATCGCACCAAAAAAAAGGCTTGTGTCGTTTAGGTCCTGGGCTAGGGGCCTTTTTAGGAAAATTATTACAGTCCGAGATAATTATATTGTTAATTATTTTTGCATAACTAACTTTTTTATTATTGGGTTTAAGGGCATGGTTTCAATTAGAAAATTGCTCAGCATCGCCAAAAAACACTAAATCAACAAATTGCAGAACGATAGAAAGCACGCGAAGCATTTACGGCTTTCTGAAAAACCGTACAAATTCGACGGGTTTTAAGTTTCCGTTTGTTATCGGAGCGCATCTCAGCCTCGGCGGCACTGTGTCCCGTGGAGAGATAGTGCAACCAGCCTCTGCTGCGTCGCGCGATGACAGCGCAGCAGAGGTTGGATGCACTATCTCTCCACGGGGCGCGGTGCTGCCGGGGCGGAGATACGCTCCGATAGCAAACCGAAACTTAAAAACCCGTCAAATTTGTGCGGTTTTTCAGAAAGCAGTAAAATACTTCGCGTGCCTTCGACCGTTCTGCAATTTGTTGATTTAGTGTTTTTCGATGACGCTGAGCAATTTTCTAATTGAAACTATGCCCTTAGACACAAAATTAAAAAGGTAATTACGCGAAAATAATTAACAATTTAATTATCTTGGACTTTAATAATTTTCCTAAGTAGGCCCCTGGCCCAGGACCAAAAAGACAAAGGTCTTTTCTTGTTGCGACGGGTAGTTTTCGCAATATCGAATTTGTCCACCTTTCGTGAAACACCCTGTATATACACAGAAGCGTATTTTTAGCTCAAAGTACAAAACAAAACAAAAATTATACAAAATATCGAACATTGTTAAGCCTGGTTCAGGCAGTTGCGTTTGACTGCGTTTGACTGCGTTGCGGAAGCGAAAAACCAGGACATCCCTGCTGCTTATGTCGCGTGCCAAGATGATTCCTTGGATTGTATTCCACGCTTCATACGAAGCACAGATGTGCCGGTGACTCGCTTTCGGTTCTCGCCGCAACGCAGTCAAACGCACTCAAACGCAAGTGTCTGAACCTGCCTTTACTTATACATCGTTTCAGCTTCGGTCCAGACGCAGCCGATGCTAGAAGCGCGAGCATGTGGCCCAGAACAGTGCTTGCACTGCACGAGCGCGCGTGCTTGGCAGGGATGCTGAAAGCCCGGAGCTCGCGCTTGTAGCTTTGGCTGCGTCTGGACCGAAGCTGAAACGAAGTATAGTACACCAGTTAACACTGCGCACCTGAAAAGCAATAGCAAATAGCTGACATTCATAGGGTAGATAGAATATACACTAATACTTCAAATGGAAAATTGTAAGAAAAACGTCTGCTATGATGAAACGTATTTAGTAAGGATGGTAGAGTGTACCTATTGGATCCTAGCCCATAGTTCGCCTCGGGGAGTGTACGCCACTCTTCATTTAAACGCGTGCGATATATGTTTGTACTCCTAAGTAAGTTGGATATTTGGAGAACATGGCTACGTCCACTCCTTACTGCAACATTGTATGAAGCTAGGAGGCGGAAGTTATACATGTTTGTTATTCTAACAATCTTAAATCGTGTGAAAAGCGGATATGTGTGAAAAAAATACGATACATTCGCGACCACTCTAAGGTTGATTAACGTAGAAGTTTGGGCTAGTTGGTATAAGTAGACATAATAAAAACAAAACAGCGCAAAGACAAGGACGAAGTAGAAGAAACCACAGGACACAGCGCTGCCTTTTTCATGTAGGGTTAGAAGTGTATTCATATTCTGTAAGGAAGTGGTGCCCCATACCAGATGGCAATACACGAAATATGAGTGAACAAGACCGTGGTAGATGATCTGCTTAATTAACAAACGGGGTGAAAATAGAGCGATATCTAGATAACAATCCCAGGGCCTTTCTGGCTTTCTGATGAATATAGTTTCCGTGGTCATTCCATGATAAAGTATCGGAAAAGTGTGCACCCAATATTTTAAACGTTTTCACAATTTCAATATCTTGGCCAGCTATAATGCTATTTAAATTAGGAGGAACTGTTACGTTTTTCGCACGAAATAGTATGCATTTAAATTTGCTCTTGTTAATTAATCATCGTTAAAACGATGAATTTCATTTGTGAATAAAATTAAAAAAAATAGCGGGCCTAATACACTTCCTTGAGGTTCTCCTGTTTTTACCAGCTTGATGCATGATATTGAACTACTGATTTTAACATATTGTCTGTGCTCAGCGAGACAATACTTCGACAAATTAAATGTAGGTCCCCTTATACCGTAGCGTTGTAGCTTTCTCAAACGAATTTCGTGATTAACTAAATCAAAGGCTTTAGAGAAATCGAAGTATATTGCTAATGTAAGGAGTTTATTTTCAATATTATTAATTATTTATTCTTTCTGAGACAGCAGAGCCGATTCTGTGGATCCTCCTTTTCTAAAGCCGTGCTGGTAATCTGGTAATAGCGAGTAACGTTCCAGATATGCTGATAGCTTAATGTGAATTTTTTTTTCAAAACCTTTAGAAAAATCGGATAGTATGGATATATAGGCCTATTGTTTCCCAACAGATCTTTGTCCCCGCTCTTAGAAAAGTAATACTACAACCTTTGCAACTTGCATCAGTTTGGGAAATAATCCGGGAGACACTGAAAGATTGAATAAAAACGTCAATGATGCACATAAAAACTCAATAACAAATTTTATTGGTTGCATGTTTAGCTCATTTCCGTCTTCCCCTTCGCTGTTTTTTATGCTTCGGATCGCTGACGTTACTTGTCTCTCATCTGCTGAATAACGAATGAATGTTATTACTAATTTACTTGCATAGGTCTTCGCTGTTTGTTACATGTTGAGTGGTGTTCGCTAGGTTGACTAAGTAGTCATTAAAGCTCTTGCCCACAATGAATAATTTTGTATAGCATGGTTTCATATGATCGTGTGGCTTCAAGACACGGTTAATATTTTTCCTTATCTTATCTGGCTTGTGTTTCTGTATATGAACTAACATGTTATTGTAATAATCTAGCTTCGCTTTTTTGGTTAAGGCATTCAATTTGTTTCGGTATGCTTTAAACTTCGTCAAGTCTACTACAAATGTATCATATAAATAATTTTTCATTTTAATTTTTTAAGATAAATCTTGGGCGACCCAAGATTTTTTTTGATTTCTTGCCAGGCTTCGTGAACTTTTAAGAAAAGTTGTTACTGCAAATTTGTTGGAATGTTTCCAGAAATACCTTATCAGCATTGTGGTGAGAATCATTAGCATAGACTAAATCCCAGTTAGATGTTTCAATGGCGTTCCTAAATAACTCCAGTCTCTGAAAGGTAATGGTGCGTAACTTAAAGCCTTTACGCTTTCTCTTTTTATTTGGGTAACGCTTGTTTGTAAGAAGAAATGTAGGCAAATGAATGGTCACTGATATCGCAGCTAATTACACCGGAGGAAGATATATATCATCGTGAAAACGATTCGTAATAAAAGAGTCAAGCAAAGTGGAGCCATTATCAATTACTCTTGTCGCTCCCGTAGCAACGCATTCGAAACCATTTGATTCAACGAGAGAGTATAAAATCATTGCGAGTTGTTGACGTCTTTATTAAGTTAATGTTATAATACTCCCCCCCCCTCCCCCACGAAGAAAGAGGGTAAGGTTATTTTCACTAATGTAACTGAGTAATTTATCAGGTACAAAGAGCAATATGTTTATATTGCCAGGCAGATGGAGGACGATATAGCACACTCAATACATAAAAAGCCCCCTTTTTTTCTTTTTTTTTAGGCTTTACAGATTCGTTAAAGAAAAGCCGTGAAATTTACACTTATGCGGTTTGTGCAGGTGAGTTATACGGCCAGAGGGACATTATGTGGGTGGATAATGTTTGCGATAAATCGGCTAATTAATTAAAATTTGTTGATTAACTTTTTAATTGGTGAAAATCGACATATGGTTCCAATTAGAAACTTATAGAGCGTCATCGAAAACCACTAATACAACTCTTTTAGAACGACTTGAAGCTCGTGGGAAACTCGGGGGCGCACCAAAATTACCATTCGTGAAACAGGCGCAAAGCTGGCAGTGGCGGAGCGCGATGATAGTCTAATCAACGTAATTGAGTGATTAATTACGTTGATAATTTAATCAACGTAACTAATCCAGCAGGTAAAAACGATTTGATTTGAAAGCGAAGACAGCAATTAGCGTTTCGGAAAAGGTTTGTTCGTGCATCTCGCCTGAAAACGAATTAATCTATCAGACGGTAGCGTGCCGATAGCACAGTGACAGAAAAGTTGTCGAGATGAGGAGACATTCGGACCACTGTCCCTTTTATTATACTTATCCCAGCGAATGAAGATACTTCGATTGGAAAGCCGAAACATCAGTGAGCGTCGAGGAAAAGGTTTGTTCACGCGTCTTGCCTGAAAACGAAGTGATCTATCGAACGAGCGTGCCGATAGCTCGGCGACAGAAAAGTTGTCGAGAAGGCAGTCGGGCCGCTGCCTTTTCTAAAATACTTAGCCCAGCCGCAGCGAATAAAAATACTTAGATTGGAAAGCCGAAACATCAGTGAGCGTCGAGGAAAAGGTTTGTTCACGCGTCTTGCCTGAAAACGAAGTGATCTATCGAACGAGCGTGCCGATAGCTCGGCGACAGAAAAGTTGTCGAGAAGGCAGTCGGGCCGCTGTCTTTTCTAAAATACTTAGCCCAGCCGCAGCGAATAAAAATACTTAGATTGGAATGCCGAAGCATCAGTTAGCGTTGCGGGAAAGGTTTGTTCGTGTACCTCGCCTGAAAACGAATTCCTCTATCGAACGATAACGTGCCGACAGCACAGCGACAGAAATGTTATTGAAATGAGAAAACAGTCGGACCTCTGCCCGTTTTAGAAGGCTTAGTCCAGCGAATCAAGATACTTCGATTGGAAAGCCGAAACATCATGTTCATGCATCTCGCCTAAAAACGAATTGACGTGTTATCTATTGTACGACAGTGTGCCGGTATCGGAATAGCACATCTTCGGCTTCCGTCTCGCGCTGCAAGACGGAACCAAGAAATATCTGAGCAGTTTGAGGGTTTCCATGCGTCGGCGAGCAGGGTCGAGAATGTTGTCTTTAATTTAAATATGAACAGCATGCATGGCCAATAAATAGATCGGCCAAGGTAACTTTCCGCATAAGTGCTCGAAGCGAGTCGGTGTGTCGCGCTCCTGTACGCCATACGCCAATTATGTTGCTGCGCTCGGAGTGTGAAACTCGGAGCGTCGGAGTAGGCTGTGGGAGTAAATGAGCGCGGACTTAAAGCGCCCACTGTGTGCCGACCAGAAATTTATTGCGAAGCGAGTGTATGTATGCGCGTCGCTCAATGAAGATCGCAAGTTCGCGCTCGGCGACTGATGTCAAAAGCTAGCTGACCGTCTAATGGTTACTCCAAACTCAGACGTTCAGCAATATGTCTTATTTTGTGTTCTGTCTTTTATTAGGTTCGGGACCTTGGTTTTCTTTTCACGCGATTGCATGGCCTCGTTTCTTTCTTTCATTTTTTTCTTTTCTGGTGTGTTGCCGTGCCGAGTCCGTTGCGCTGGATGGTTAAATGACCTTGGTGTGGGTGTAGCGGCATCGGCCCATACGTTTTCGCCCCCGCCGTCGGCTGTAGTGGGGGAGCTTCATCCGGGCACTGTGCCAAGCAGAAGACGTTTCCTTCCCGACTTCAGGGTTGCCTTCTGGCTGCTGTTTTCCCGCTGGTTTCCGCGTTTTTTGCCGGAAGTTTCGTGCTCGGCGGCAAACTTGAGATTGGTTTGCATCGATCGCTCGAGTGCCAAGGCCGTCTTCTTTTGTTGTTGTTGTTGTTTCGTTATGGGGGAGAGGGTGGATGTTCTCGTTTAAATCATTTGCACTAATTTCTGTAAACCTAACTGGAGCGACCCCGTACCAGTGCATCCTGGCCGCAGCCAGTCGCGTCCTCATAACTTATCGAGGCTGATTCACAAATTTGCGTTTGACTATGACCAAGTGCTTTTTTTGCCCAGATTGCAAAGAGGGTGTATCTCAAACCATGGGGAGCATTTGCAATTTAATGGCGGACGCTTACCTGGTGCGGAGATTGGTCTCAAGTGCGCATGCGCTGCGTTTTCGCGTGACGAGCAGAAAATCAAGCGTAAAGACGCTTGCAGACGATCAAAGCTCTCGACGACCGAGCATTTGGAAACTGTAATACAGGCCCTCTACTACGGTACTATGGGTGAATGGATGGATGCGGCTGAACCCTTTGAATCTGGCAGCGCTTGCGCCACCTAGCCAGGTTTTTTTTTCTTTTTTTCTTTCTGGCTGATGATGATGTTTACACACACTGGCGCCATCCGTCAGGTAAACCTAAAACTCTTCCAACTTTTTTTTTTTTTTTTCGTACAACGAGATTTAAGGTTTTACAGTATTTTGGATAGAATGTCTGCGTATACGAGAAATAGTCGAATAATTATTCCGAGCTCACGGGGAAAGAGTGTTGCAAAAAAATGACTAAGCTATTACGTAGTTCAGATGCGTTGCAGGGCTACCGATACCACAAGTGTACCAGTGTGATAAGCGGTTAGAATAGATCGCCACCGACTCGGTGGCAGTTTGCCGCGTATCCTGTGAATTAGACTTCGGATGAACAAAGGATGCTCTGTCCACAAGCCACTTATTTAAAGTCGAGTAAAATAAGAGACAGAGTAACAGTGTTGAGTCTCTATAACTCAGCTCCGGGCACTACCACAGCGGGGCTGCAGTGGACTGTGTGTCCTTGTGCGCGGCATTGCGTTAGTATTGCTCCCAATGAAGTTTACTGTCGATACGGAGAGCGACCAGCTGAACGGGGTTTCACGTCTCGAGCCGATTGCACCACGAACGGCAGCGAACTTTCACCGTGTCGTTTCTCTGCTGCCCCGGGCGCGCCTTCCTTTGAGCGAAAAGTAATAGTCGTCGTATAGTCGCAGGTGTAGCGTCCCCTATCAGTGAAGTTACGGGAAGTTATTGGAAATGGGAAAGGTATTTCGGATATTGATGGTGTCTACGTGAGGAAGGCTCGCAGTGTGTGGCGTAACAGCTCCGACGAAAATTTGATGGTCGCTGATTTAGCAAATGAGAAATCGAAATGCTTTTTTTTTCTTTTTGCTGTATTGAATTCTTAAATTTAGTACTCTCCTTTACGTTAAACTAGATGCCCCACTGACAAAACTGAAAACTTGATGACAGACGTTGTAGTTTTGGGGTTAGTACGGTTTCTTCCCGACGGGTCAGAAGAAGCTTGATGATGTGAAATACTAGCAAAACCCATGCCAGCCAAACGATAATAATAATAATAATAATAATAATAATGTTGGACATATTGTGTTTTTTAGACCGCCCGCTCGACCTACAACTTTTAGGACACGCGACGTCACCCCGCTAGAAAGCGCGGGAAATCTGAATGTTGACGTTGGCATAGGCTCCATTTTCGTCGTTTTCTCAACACCTATTCTGTATTGAGCAGAGACGATGAATAGCATTTCGGGAAGAGTAAATCGCGGTTACTCCGGAGAAGGTAAACTAAGTTCGGGTAGCTATAAAAAAAAAAAAAAAAACTCGTTGGGGTTTGCTTCAAAGTCCGGCGACCAGACTAGATTCTGCAAGGCAGAAGGCCCTTCTCACCCCTGGGGGAGGAGGAAACGGGCAACAGTGGGCAGGGTAGAGGGGGGAGGAAGCGGGAGAAGCGGAAAGGAACTGGTCGTCGGTCTTTAAAGAAATCCTCCGAATTAAAAACTATGCTTGAAAGAAAGGGAAGAACGAGAAGACGTCGTTGGCGCCGTACCGATTGGTTATAGAGAGCTTATGGGCGCTTGAGAATTGGTCGGTAAGAAAGTCCAGTATGAGCGTAGCTTAGCAGACGGCGAGCTGCGGCACCAGTGAACCAATCAGAGCGTCGGAGGGGCCAATGTGGACTCTATACAGTCATGTCTCCTTTATATGGACCCCGTTAATATAAATATTCCGCTATATGGACACCATTTTTGGAGACAAACTGCGTAATAGCTTAGTCGTTGCAGAAACGCTTTATTTTGGTTATTTACTTCGAATCGTTTGTATAAGGAAGGCGAGCGCTTCCAGAGCGTTTACCTATACGTCCCCAGTGCTCTCTTTGATGCTTGCTCTAACATGATCCAACTCATTCACCAACATAAAAGAAAAGCTGTGGTTCAAAGAAGGTTACGGGGAAGAATAACAAAATCAGCTCCTCTCACAAAGCCCTGCCACTCTTTGCGATTTAGCAGAGCGAACACTATAATTAAATTGAGTGGAGAAAAGTACGGCCCTGTTGTCCAATCTCCTCACACTATGCGTGACTCGGAAGCATATAAGACGACAATTTGAGATGCTGCCCTCACGCCAAAACAGGGTTAATTTCGGGGAGACTGCGTTAAAGACTGCGTACCATGTCAAGCATGGCACGCACTCTTTAACGTTCCGTAACGATGTGGTTCAACGAGGGTGAGATGTTTTTTTTTAAGCGGCGTTAATGATAAATGCAAAGTTCAAGGTAAGGGGTAGTGCCTATAAAATGGCGCAAAAAGAGGAGCACAAGCATATATTACCATTCGCATTCGCCACACACTACACCCTCACCACGTGGCACCCGTTCGGGAACAAATGTATTTCTATGATGTATCTCAGTATCTGTATTGTGGGCCTTAAAAGACACGTATCTCAGTATTTGTATTCCCGAATACTTTTGGAGTATCTCTGCCCAGCCCTGGCCCCACACCTCGTGTTGGCACTGCGCGCGACCATAGACCATATTGGCGTAAAGTGAAGCGTCTGCGCAGTGCCGACGACTGACAACGCCACCGCAGCGGCGGGAAGAGTAACTACACTTCCGCCATCTTGGTGGTCGCACGCATTTCTGCCGCTTCGGAACGGCGGGGCACAAACGCGGACATGGGTGGTCCCGATGGGACCATATTGCGTGCGATGCTTTGACATACAGAAGGTTGAAGACATCACTCGTAAGGTCTATATCTATGCGGAGGAAAGTTGTCTGCGTCGCGCATTGTATGAAACCGAACGACTTCAGCCGTTCATTCCCCCCCCGCGGCAAAACGAACACGTCATCGTCTGCTTTCTTTCTTTGCTTTTCTGACGCTCTTTTTCTCGTTTTCTTAATTTTCTTTTTATTGGGATTACCGATGTGAGCGCTTGCAATATGCTGCGTCCCGTCTTTTTAGCCCTCTTCGTGGCGCTAACACAGTGGGCCACCGATCTCCCTTTGTTAACGAGGCTGCTACTCTTCCCTCGGCAGTGCTGACCGCTCGGTCTTGACCGACGTCAGCGCCAGAAATTCTCCCTCAGGTCACGCACACGCACGCTGACGGAAATAGCGAGAGTCCGTCCCGAGAGTTATGTTTGGCAAATGCTTCCTCCTGCGGATTCGCTCTGAAACTTCAACCAAAACATTTCCAAGGGCGCCGTCAGAGCGAGATGTCTGGGGCCGTTCTTCGCTCGGCGTTCGGTTTAAAACTGGGCGTCGACTAAGCAGCTTAGCCTGAAGCATGGCGCCGTCGACGGAACCTGACTGCTTGCCCGCTTCGCAAAATCCTGAGGGCTTTGTAGCTTCTGTGTTTTCCAACCCATATTCCGCACCCGGTGTACAATCCGTAAACGCCAATTTCGACCGAAAAAAAAAAAGAAGAAGAAAAGTTTTTCCTGAGATAGTCACTATCCTGATGCGTGGTCCGCTCGTAAAAAAATCGCAAAACACATCCACACGGCGTCGACTCTTGATCGGTATCCAAGCGTGCGAAGGCACAGAGACAGAGCACTTCGTCGTGCCATGCAAGGAAGCTTTTAACACACCGCGAGACCGGCGAAACTTGCTTTCGACGAGTTGTTCCTTTTTCCTGCGGCACTGCGCTCTCGTAAAAATTTCCACGTGTTCTCAACAGCAAGTCTCACGGCTTACACAGGGAAACTTCTTTGGCGAATGACGATGAACGAATCGAAAACGTATCTTCAGCACGCTGCCGCTGGCCTCTGCAACGCTAGAAAAACAAGCATTTTCTGCACGCAAGGTGGCCGTCCGGTGGCCGAACTCGCGGAGCGGGAGGCGGGATCCAGCAATTGTCATAGAGATCACTGGCACTAATCGTGGCCTCGCGACCCTCGGCAAAGAGCGACACGAATTAAGTTTACTACTTTTGTACTGTTACGAACCCACCCCAAAAAAAAAAAAGTTCGCTTACGTCGTATATATATATATATTTTGTATATTTTCAATACATGAACTGTACTTTAAAATTTAAATAGACTATTAGCGTGTCTTTGTATTTCAGACGTGCGGTCCGCAACTAAGGCGTACTATACGTATCCTCGGTCCTCCGCTGGGGCGGACCAGATGCCCTTTGTTGGTTCGGCACGCATAAAGCCCGAATTTATTTGCTTGTAAGTTTATTTTGCGAGGTGTTTCGTGAAAGTACGAAATTGGTATAGTGTATTATGTTTTACCAAAGGGGAAGTAGACTAGAAAAAAGGTTCATAAAGTAGAGGCCAGACAAAGTATGAAAAAGAAAAAAAGGAGTTGGGCAACAGAGAGGAAAATGCTGACGAGACAAAGCGCTTCAAGAGAATTGCCATCTAGACAAAATGGGACCGCTCTGACAGGGAACAGGAAAACATTTTTACCGGAAAACAAACGGCCCCGGGAGTAATGGGACCGGAAGTAAGGACACAAGAACTGGTTCAGACTGATAGGTAAGGAAAAATGATCCCGCGAGGGACCGGTCTGGAAAGGTTCTAGCGATCAAGATGCGCAGACTTCTTCGAGCGCTATTCTCGAACATTTTCACCCAATACGCAATTTTCGCATTTGAAATGTAAACATTTTTTTTTTTTTTTACTGGGGGATGCAATGACGCAGGTCTGCATGAAAAGAAATATATCCTTGGCGCATGAATGAAAGTCCTAATCGGAACGCAGAACCCGTGGTTCCTTGTGGGACATTTTCGCTTGCCGTTGATCGTTCCAGGAGCATACTTTGCAGCGACGTGATTACTATGCCAAACTGCGCCAAAGTGCTTGCCCTGCTACATCTTGCCACATTCCGGGAAAATGTGAGGAATTTGCGCTTATGTTGCGCCAAAACAGAATTTCAGTTTCTTAATACTGAAAATATAATAGCTGACGCTCCCCCGCATCCATGCACGGCCGGATCGTTACGTTAGGCTTGTCCGAATTTGGTGGGACTTTCGATTATCACCTTAATTAACTTACTACTCGACTTGACCCCTTTGTCAAATGCTAACCAGTATTCGGAAGTTGCGCAATATTTCTAGGTGGCTTCGTTGAGTGCTCTTCTCAGCAATAACTGATGCACTGCAGTGAAGCGAAAACCACGATTTTGCTTTGCCGCAGCACTGCCGCGTGCCAAAGAGAAAGCACTCCTCCAAAGCAGGACGTTGCACACACAAGCGTCGTTTTATATGCTATCGCATAACGAAATGAAGCAGTCGGGTGAAAAATACACTTGTTTCGTCCTCTTATTTTATGGTGCGGTTTAAATTTTATCTAAACTCATGGTAGCGAAAGCTCGCGCTGCAGAACTCGGGGTTTCTGGGTTCAATCCTGACCCCTGTCCGTTTCGATCTGGATGAGCGTTTACGCGTGTGATCGTTCTTCACTACTGCGGGATGCACATCAAAGATCCCAGGCTAGCAGTTGAACCGCACTGGCCAAATTTCTCATGTGCAGTGGGCAACAATGTCGCCATATTCTTGCAAACTATAAACTCCCGCTGTCTAAACTACTACGACTAATTTGCTTTTCGGTTTTCTCCCATCTGATGATCCGACTCGCCCGACTATTACTTTCCGCAAACGGGCAAAGTCCTCAACCGGCTTGCGCAAGACAGGGGCGCCTGTCGTCCCCCGGCCGTTACTTGCGATGGTCCGTCTTCGTTTTACGAGCACTCTGAGGGGTCAGATCACAGCGGTGGCGATGACCCGGTCGTCATGGTGACCACGCTATGGACAGTGGCGCCATCTGATGACCGATGGCGGCATCTTCGAATGTGGCGGGCTTTACCAGGAGGCACGACGCGTCACGTGCTTGTATTGATACTTTTGAGTGTGGCGTTTTCGTGCCAGTTTACACGTCTGCACGACCGCCTTTTCACAGTACACCCTGCGTTATTTGATCTATCAGTTGACAAGCTCCACAGAAGAGTGGCGTTCGAAAAAGGTAGTTTTTGTTGGTCCCGCGAGCAGGTACGGCGGATAGCTTTCCATAGCGTCACGAGCAGCGGCGTAGACTTTCCATTTTCCCGGGGGGGGGGGGGGTGCTGCTGCGCATTTTCTTTTCGCCAGAACTGGAGATTGAAGCTAACGAAAGCACGCTGGGATTCGATTTCCCATGTATTTTGTCAATAAAGGCAACGTGGGCGTTATTTTGTTTGCATGCCACTACTAGAAACTCGTTACATGGCACGTAAACAGCGTCTCGGTAAGGATCATGGTCCGGACTCGGGGAAGGGAGAAGCAGAGCCCCCCCCCCCTCCCTCCCTGCCTCCCTCCTTTCCGGATTTCACCAGGGACGGGCACGAGCCCCTGGTGCCCTCTCGAAGTCTACGCACTATGTGTCAACTTTGATAGCGTCAAGCGGCTCGCACGGCCGTAACGGAGTCGTTGAAGCTTGTCAACTGACTTTGATCTAGTAACGTTGCGTGCACCCATCATTTATACCGAAAAGAAGTAACATTTGGCCGTGGCTCCCTCACGTGGCTGAACTTCGGTGGGCTTCGTTAAATTTCGATTTACAAGGCTAAACGCCAATTTTCCCGAAAAACTGGACGCCGATATATAGCGTCTTGCTGAAACCGGAAGCGGTTGAAAGGCGTCACTTGCACTTCGGTAGGAAAGGCATGCACAGCGAAGTGCGGTGGTGCAAGTGCTTTATCGGGCGACGATATCGAGGCTGGCTTAGTTACTGCAACGCTGTCAAAACTACTTGCGCAAGCGCGTGGTTTCGTTTGTCGCTTCCTTCGCACGGGAGTGCGTGGAAATGGAACGCAAGAGACGAAGCCACACTTGCTCGAGTACCAGCGCGGCGCTGCTGCACAAATAACGTGGCAATTAGGGGTGTCCCGAACTTTTGTCGAACCAGATTTTTAGGTCGAACTTTCGGGGTTCGACTGGGTCGAACCGGGTCGACGAACCTTACAACTTTCAACCAGATTCGACCGGTTCGACTTTGTGGACAGTGTGACCAGACCTTGATACAATCATATATAAGTTTGGAGAATTTTTTTTTCATGCAGAGGGTTATTTTAATTTTATGAACAGTTGCAATTAAAAGAAACTAAATCTAATCACTGAAAAAGTGAATAGCTTAATTGTTTGAAATAACCAATCAACGGTGCCGTTAATTCATCCCTTAGCCATCACCATCCAATCCGAAGCCAACTGGCCAGCCTGTCGCGCATGCGCATAGCAGTCGAACCTGATTTGAACCTTTGTCGAACTTTTCACAAGAAGGTTGAAAAAGTCGAACCTGGTCGAACTCGAACCTCAACCGGTTCGCGACACCCTTAGTGGCAATATAGGTTGGTTGACGTCGTATGATTAATCAATACCGGACAAATATTCCTACTAATGGCCTTGAACCGTATACCAATAACGGACGTCAGAGGCAGTGGGTGGCTGGCGAACCATGCATTCATGTTCGCTTAACGATTGAAGAAAAAGAAGAAGAAAAAAAACGTTCTACTGCGTGGAGTTATTTGATGTAGTCGTCAATTATACTTGTCCCCTTTGCAAAGAACTGTCCCCCTTTTCTTTTTTCCTGCGGCTCTCTGAACTTTTGTAGTTTTGTCTACAGCTCTATCCCTACGTCACTCTGACCACCGCGGCTTTAGTGAGTGGCAGTCGATAACTGCACACACTAATCAAGAATTGCAAATCAATTTGAGAGAAAAAAAGAATGCCTGAAGCGTGTACTATTTTTTGTAAACAATAACACAAACATTCTGCTTACGTTCATTATGCGATTAAATTAGTGTTGCTTTGACCTTCTGACTCATCTGGTAATGATTGTTTTACTGCGCGCATGAGAACTACGGTTTCTAAAATTGTGCCGCATGACGGGGCGAGAAAATGGCTACATTGTGTGCGTTGCGATTCGATCACGATATTTGGGAAGAACGGAAAAGAGAAAACAAATATGCTTTTCAGTGTGGATCTGTGGTGCAGAACAGTTGCGGTAGTGCACTTTTCCTCTCCGTTCTCCTCTTCTGGCCAGTCTGCTCTTCGTCCGAGCTGAGGGCAGTGAAAAATTCCTTTCATGATCATACCTGATAACAGTGCGTTCTCAGCTCCACTTGGAGGAAAAATAGTGTTAGTCTCACATGCGACCTTACTTCTCTCCCATATCGTAAAAGTTTGAGCGTTACAGCGATTCATAGCAGATAGTTTTAGAGAACCCTCTCTGCACATCCGATACGGTACGATAGGCCCTCCTGTACGAATTGCGCTTATGGGAGTCTTCTGTGGTAGCGCATCCATCGTACCGTATAAAATGTGCAAAAACGGTTCCCTAAAACTCCCTAGTAGATCGTTTCGATGCATCCGATAACGGCACCCGATACCGTTATGATGCATGCGCAAAGAGCGTCGGCGGAGTATCGGATATCGCTATCGGAGGTTTTGGAACGATCTGCTAAAACTCCCTATTAGAATTTTAGTAGGTCGTCCCAATACTTCCGATATTCGAGAGTTTTAGTGAATCGTTCCGATGACTGGGATAACGGTACCCGATCCTCCATCGCCGCCTTTGCGCACGCATCGTATCGTTATCGGGGGTATCGGAGGTTGGGGAGCGATCTACTCAAACTCTTTTTGTGTTTGTCGGGTGGAGCGCAGAGGACGCTACGAGCCACCGGAGCCAATCAAGTGTCACGTGATCTTCGGGAGAAACGTAGCGACGCGCTTATGAGACATCCACAGCGCTGGATTGGCCGGGATGACTCGAAATTTTCGCTGCGTTTCATCGGTCGTCAGCCGGAGACACGTTTGTCCCTCGCAAACTGCGGGACCGCAATGGCGGGTGACAGCTGATTGACTTTGGTGGGTGAGGCGTGCACCACGACCACGTGACGAATATGCGCCACGTTTCGCACGAAGATTTGGGCCGCACTGCGTAACGTCGTCATTTTACATGTTGGCGTCGTGTTCACTCTTAAGTTCAACCCCACCGAAGCGTGATACAGCCTCTCGAATTAGGAACGCAGTCACGTGGCGTGCAAATTTTGGCGCTCACGGTGCAAAACGTGCGGCTTTTCGTTTCGCATTTTATGTTTTTTGGCGGTGTTTGGGAAACGGCTCTCCGCCCCGCGAATCGATCGCGTGGTCGCCGGCTTGTTTACGACCGCTAGGGACCGCCCAGAACACCGCCGAGTCTGCGAAGCGACGACGACCCAAACGCGAAATGGATTTCGGCGGCCGACCCGGTAGCCCGGTTCGAGAGTGTCCGACTGAGGCGCCGTCTAACGGGCCTTTAGCGAAAGTGGTCGTCTGTTGTGCTTTTTGTCCTTTGTTTTTGAGCGAATGTTCGGATCAATACGTCGTCTGCTGGCGCATCGTCTGCCAGCGCTGTTTGTTTACGACGCCGGTTTTCTATGTTTGGTTTTTGCTTCCGGTGTGTTTTTGTTTCGGTGGACGCACTCTGACTGGCTCTGAATGAACGATGGGGCTTCAGGTTGTCATGGGCACTTAGTTGTTCCATCGGTTCTATCGCTTTCTTATTTTTTTACTGAAGAAATATATACACTCACACGCGCAGCGAAACGATCTAAATTAAATGTAAAGCAGCTTTTTTAGGAAAAAGAAAAAAAAAGTTGCCTTTCGGTGCGTAAAAATGATCCATTGGCTTGTAGACCAGTTCGTCTGCTTGATTGTGGAGGGCCACTTTTTTGTTAATTTCTGACCACGTTTGTATGAATATGTTTAATTCCTGCTATATTCTCATTATCTCAACTGTATAGACCAGGGTTCTCCAAACATATTGGCTAAGGTTGGGAACCTGTCGCTATCTCGAGGGCCGGAAAATAGACACCATATAAATGAGGAAATACCAAACAAATAAGCCTATAATAAGTATTTAAATACAAAAATTTAAACTAAAGCAATAACTAAAAAAAGTAAAGTGGATGAATATGTATAGTTTTCTTTAATGCAATATGTTGCTAATTATGAGATCACGAAGTAGTTGTGACCCAGATAAGTCACAAATCATAAATCAAAGCGGATAGGGACTTTGGCTTATTGACACACTGCAGAAGACTAGCGAGTATGGTAAATCACGACATGCATGAGGACACAAAGAAATTTTGTCATGGTAACGCAGACATGGAGCAACTACGCGAGTGGTGTAAAGTAAATAGTGTGGCGAGAGAACCCGCATTTTGATGCAGCTTTCTCTCATTCTTTCTGATATTTTCGTTTGCGCTTTTTATGCGCGTCGTTACGTTTTTTTTTTTTTTTTTTTTTAGTTTGCGTTTGTAGCAGCGGGTCGCGGGCCGTGCGTCACTGGAAAGACCCCGGCCATCTATCTGCGGGCCGACCGGAACGCCTCCGTGGGCTGGATCTGGCCTGGGAGATGGGGTTTGGGGACCATTTTTTTTTTGGCAAACATGATTGTAAAAATATGGTATTTTTGCTGAAGTTTAGGCCTAGCCTGGACAGTAAATCCTTCCATGTTCAGCACGTTTTTATTGCTATGTGTGATTCCTGCTACAGCTCGTTATATCTCACATATATGAACTAATAGGACAGATTGTTTTAGCGAATAATAACATAACCTCATCAGAAAGAGATGAAATTTTGCTGAAGTGTGGGTCTAGCCCTTACAGCAAAACCTCTATGTGACAAGTGGTAGCATTTTTTGGTTTCTCAACCTTCAGTGGGCACTCAGTAGTGTGTGGCACAAATGATTCCATCATACATACTTGAATTGTTATTCAATTACTGTAATTTAATTGGAGTTATTTAATTTCTTTTAATTGCTATTTGTCACTTTCTACTAAAATAGATGGAACTGTAATTTAATTCCTTTGACTAAAAGCGGTGAGTACTAATTTAATTAGTTTTGATGAAAAGTAACTGGAGTTCTAATTTAATTACTTTTTGTGTCAGCAATAGAAACCTGCACCTCAAACAGAGCCACTTTTGCAATGATATTGTAATGAAATAGCTTATTCCTTAGAGTAGAGCTACTGAAAGTGGAGGAAACACATTGTGTCTTCCTTATTTGCTCTTATTGAACTTTACTTTCTGAGTTGTTTTGATAAAAAATACTGCTCTAATAATCTTAGCGATATCTCAAAACGATAAAACGTTTGACTTTGAATCCTCTAGCAAGGAGGAATAGTCTCTCCAACAGCAAGGAATGGACACATTTTTTTTTGCGTGTGTATAATAGATACTAATCAATGCCACGGAAGTTGAATTGAAAAAGTAATTGTGTGCTAATTGCATAACTTTCAAAAATGAATGCACAAATGTATAATTGTCGTTTTTGCAGTAGTAAGTTTGATCGTAATTAAGTACTTTGGGGCCATTTAACTGCAAGTGTAAGTGTAACTATCAGAAAAAAAAAATTACAATTGCAATTGGAATAGACTTATGCAATATTGCTTGGTGGTCTGACAAGACTGAGAGCATTGCCATTTTAATTTTGGCAAACGTCAGGAACAATTGTACAGGCAGTGTGCGATGGCACAGCAGCAATGTTTTCTGCCTTACGACCATGGAATGTGATTGAACAGTTAAAACAACCTGAAGCAACTGTCTTATGAAACTCTTGGAGGCCTGTGCATGCTGTCACGCCATTGCACACTGCCCGTGCAGTTGTCTCCGATGCCTTCACTGTGCTTCAGTACCGACGACGCATGCCAACATTGAAATGGCACCACTCTCAGTGTTGTCAGACCACCAAGCAATTTCACATAGTTTATTGCAATTCTAATTTTTAAGCTTACATTGTATTTTGGAAATATTTTATTTGTACACATTTAGTTCTTTTTTTATGCTGCAGCTGTAAATGTATGGGGCTATGGGCTTGTCAAGCCTCTACATGGAGGTTTTTCCCCTCATGCTCCTCCATTCTTTAGAAAATAATAATAATAATAATAATTGTTATTATTATTATTAGTATTGTATTTGAAAAGTCATTGAACCAAATATTCCTTCACACTGGTGCACAACTCAGAACTACCTATGCATGCTAAAAAGCTTCCTTACAATGCATGCTAATGGATTGACAAGTGCTTAGCATACAAGCTTTTACTTTTTGTATGTCTGTGCATACCATACCACCAGGTAGGCATATTTAATAAAAAAAGTCCCCCAAAAGTGTAACGCAAAAGTGCAATGCATAAGGGTAACATACTAAATTTAGTGGGAAGCATTTTCCCGCCAAATCTTTAGGACACCTGAACTGTTCCGTTGAATTCTGCTGAATTTAGTGGAATTTAGCGCAACTATCAAGCTGAAAAAAGCTTGTAAATAAATTCACCCAGTGCAGCTCAACACACGGTGCGCATTCTGTTTCTCCCGCGTGTATCCGTAGTATTAAGATCCATGCAAATTCTCTATCACCTTGAGCTTGAGAGACGACTCGCATGGAGTGATTGTGGTTTCTTAGTGCTTGGCAATGGTGCTGTGCTGTGTGTTTGTTCTTGATGCCACTGATGCCACGCTCCTCCCTCGCTCTTCTCACAGGACCTGGTGGACCATCACGGGTAATTTCGGAAACATCTTGCCTATCGATTGGTCAAAGTCCTACGCCAGGAAACTGCAACTCCCAGCGCTGAATCTCAATGAGCGAGCGGTGAGCCCCAAGTTCCAACATTCTGTGGCTTCAGCTTCATTTCCGATTAGTTTATTTTCAGTTTGTGAAATTAGTTGTAAAGTTTCACCAACATCTTCTGAGCAGGTCTCATTAACTTCCTTTTAAGTTTTTAAGACTTCATCTTTGGATTTGTCAAAATGAAAAAAGCATTATGCAGGTCACAGCTAAGGCCTTTTGTAACTTTGGTTTTGTTACGGTGCCTTCTGCAAGTTAGCTTTCACATATCTTTTCTGAGTCTACCACAAAAAAGCTTTCAAAACTGGCTGTGATAGTATTGTAATTAAACATTTACAACATGCCTGACACACATACCTGATTAAATTTTCTTAAAGATAATTTTTTTTTTATGTGAAAGAGTCATTATATTTGTGGCTGATCTCAGGTTCAATTTTGTGTTCTACAAGTTGTGTTCAGAGATGGTCAAGAAACTAAAAATAACCGTGTGCATTTTTTTTATTTCACATACCCTATGCTTGCATACCTTCTGCAGTTTCACTGCTAAAATATTTGTGCAGCCTTTGCGTGAATCTATGCATATTTTATTCTATTTTGAAGAGGTCCACATCCTTTCCATAGTCATACTTGCTTAGGGCACCTGGAGGAAGCAGCAGCTTTTACTGAAGAGGAAGCGCCGATTCAGCAGTTCATCTTTTCCTCTTTGAAGGTGTTCCTTAAATATTTTGACAGTGATACTCTTTGTGGCACCTCTTTCATGTATCCCTGATGCTTTTCCTTTGGGTGTTTGCCACAGCTCGAATATTCCTATCTTGTAGGGTGCTTTGAAGCCACAGAGCCAACAGTGGAAGCATTGGGACCAAACATTTGCAATATCAGATCAAGACAGAGGGGGCTATTAGTGGGCTACACTAGAGGTTCCAGTACACTGGTCCCTGATTAGTTTGGACTCACACTATCAGTGTATGTGAAGCCCACATAATGTCTTTCTAATAACAGTTTGTACTCTACTATGTGGTTTTTCTGTTTTTGGCATAGTGAGAAGAGGGGCACTAATAATGTCCCAAAGTACGAATCAGTCCAGCTGCAGCTAGATTATGAAAACCGTCCCAGTTGGATCCATCTGAAAATAGGACTTAGTCTAACTGGATTCAGCTGAGACAATTTACATTATCTGGCTCCAGCTGGATTGATTCTCACCATGGTTGAAAGACTTTGGTCAGGACACCTCTGGCTCTGACCAACACATCTGGTCGGGGCTGGATGTTCTGGCATCTAGAAGACCTGCCATATCCTTTCTTCTTGAGGCCCCTCCTGTTATGTTAGCAAGCTTTTGACCTCTCCATTGTTGTCCCACCCGGTATTGCGGTCCCTCGCAGAAGTCGGAGAGGCTGGACGACCCCGAGGGTTCGGATGAGGAGGACCTTGCCAAGGACCTTGACCTGCATGCCCTCATCCTGTCCAGCCTCCAGCAGGAGCCCATTTTCACCGCAGAACAGGTCCTCGAGGAGATCGACGAGATCATGCAGGTAGGCTCTCCGCAACCTCGGCACAACGACCTCTTTGGAGACTGTGTTCACTCCGTTTGGTGTTTGTTCGAATGGAAAATGGATGACTCAGTTTGGCCTTGTGGTTCAGTCGGGTTTGCACAGGTACATTGCTCTATGTAATGCTCTTTACAAATTTATTATGATATCCAGATTATAGCCAGCTTGTTTAGCCTTCCTGATGTCACTGATTACTGATAGGCTGAAGTATTGAGAATTAACATAAAATAATACATGATCTAAACATTCACATCCCTCACCAATCCCTACATTGGATAAGTGCCAAACGCTTTGGGAGCATAGAGAACAAACATTAGGGCCTGTTGTGAAGCTCATCAAAAGCCAATACAAATTTCTACTGCACAGTATCCAAAATACCTCTGCTGAAAAATCTGTTGATCACAAGCATTTAAAAAATGCATTTGAAACAAGTGGATGTTTACTATAACAGCAGAAGAAAAACTACTTTTTCATTTAGTGTATTTTGTAAAATATTTTGTCCTGAAGCAATGGCAGCTGCAGATAAAGAAGTTTTGTTAATTGTCAGCAGAATTGCTGCTTTCAGAAAAGATTTACGTTTATATATGGTTTATGTGGATTTATGATATTCTCTGGATGTATAACTTTTCCATTTTATATAGTGCACTTTGATGGCTCTACATAGTTGAATTTTTTTATTTTGTATATAGTATATTAAGCATTTCTTACTTCATGCATGGGAGAACATATTGTACAAATTCAAATGGCTGTTTCTGCAATTTAGAAATTGTCATAAGTAACAATGCATCTGGAGCATCATCAGTTGAACTCACTGGAGCATCCTCATAAAAATAGTGCTACCATGATTGGTGATAGCTTTAATACCATTATTCAATACCAAGATTCAAGCTAAACAAGGATTACTAAGATAAAAACTAAAGTCACATTGTCAGTATTGAACTTCCAGTCACTATTTCTTTCTTTAATCCTTCAAAATAATATTTAGGATAGTCATCAATGTTTTATTTTGTTTCTCTCACATTCTGTCTCTCTTCTCTTCTTCTCTTGCCCATTCCCACATATTCTCTCTCCCTTATCTTGTTCTCTCTTCCTTCCCAACCAAAGTTCTTTGGAACTGAGTTCTGCTGGTGCGAAATCTTAAAGGGGCACTAAAGTGGATTTGGAGATTGTCTTTTTATGATGCCAACTCAACTTATGCACCCTAAGCATCTTAAGAAACCAAAAATTACAATCATGTGTGAACTTTATTCGTAATAAAAATGCATCCAAACATCCCAATGCACCCTTTCTTCTGAGATATATATCGCAAAAAGGAGCATGCCACGATGTTTGATCGCTTTTCAATGAAGAAAAAAGCCACGCATGATTGTATTTTGGGTATTTTGAGATGCTTTGGGCACATAGATTCAGTTTATGCCATGAAAAAACAAACTCAAACTCAATTGATGGCATATTGTTTGTTGGGCTTTAGTCAATAAAAATGACCAGTTTTAGATGACACGACATCCTAGTAAAGTCACAGTGATAGAAATACATGGGTGTACGAGAAGTAATACAGCAAATATTGTTAGAAAACACTGTCTGATGTTTTCCAACAATATTGGTGTCTGCTCCAAGGTGCAGAAAGAAGGGCATGTCACAATCTTTGATTAGATTTTTAATAGGGAAACTGGCATCCCGTGAGCGTAATTTTGTGTTCTTTTTAGGATGCTTAGAGCCCAAAGATTGAGTTTTCATCCGAAATAGATGATCTAAGAATCCACTTGAGTGCCCCTTTGAGCTGAATGCTTATGCAGTCTCGGACATTTTAAGCTGTAACTATTGAGTGACGACTGAGAGATACACCCCAAGGAGAGAAATAGAACTAGTGTTAGAAAGAGCCTACGGACGAGGGTGTTTCATCATTGTGGCTTGGTGAACCCTGTTCCTTGTTCCTGGATGCAAATCAGTGAGGCACATACACACCTTCGTGTTTGTTGTCACTCATTTAATGCTGCCTTTCTTTCTCAACGGAAGACCAGGAGCCATGGGTTTTAATTAGGGTTTCCCAATCTTAAGAGCACTGTTTCTCTTAAAATTTGGGGACCTTAAAGATGCGTCAGCTTGACCTTGAAAGCACTCTTCGAAAGAACTGGATTCTTTCTTTTATCTCTTCTGGGAACGCTTTCCAGCACTGCAGAGAGAGCATGGCTGCTTCGTTGACTTTGCTGTTTCCTCCGCACAACACGTCGGCTGTTCTCTCCTCCCAGGAGAACGTGCCTGCGGAAGAAGTCCCTCGGCGGACTCGTCCCCTGAGAAGGCAGACGACGACGCCATCACCAAGAACGCCATCTCTTCCCTTGTCTACGGAGAAAGTGAGTAATATCGCGCAAGGTGTCGTCGAAAATGGGATGCCCGTTAGATGAAGTCAGAAACACCTATAGCCTCTTCGTACCTTCACAAATGGTCTTAGCCGGCACTGCGGCAGTTTCTGGCATTTGGAAAAGGAACGAGGGAAGGTAATCCGATCGTGTGTGGTGGTCGTACCAATATTTCTTAGATGGCAAGGTCATGAGTACAGAAAGCAATAATTGATCATGTGTACTGCATCAGTGTATTGCTAGGATTCATAGTCATTCATCGAGAATTCGAGTCTTAGTCAAACATTGACACGCCTGATCTGCGTCTGACGTTACCCTCTGGCAGGGGACAAAAAAATCAGCACTATGACCTTGCTCTTTAGGAGCTGGTGGGTCATGCTCCCACCTGGCACTGAGCCGCTGGGTGCCCAAACCACGGGCATGCGGTTTCCGACCGAAACACCTTTGGACAACCGACTTTTTCCCCAAAGACGCTGCTCAGGCAGTGTTGCGTCGTACGGAGCTTGTAGTTTTGGTTTGGCCTTCTAGGTGCTGAGCAGCATAATCTCCCCTGTAAAACTGGGAACTCGTGGTCTCTCGTTACGAGACTTGGGCCAACGTGCCTTTTACCCAGGAGATCCGTTTTACAAACGCCGTTCGGTTATTGAGGCTTGTGCCGAAGTGCGTATACAGAGATGTGTCCAGAAACGAAGCAACAGATTGCCGAAATACGGCTTTCTTTGATCCCGGAAAGTCTTCGTGAATGCGCCATTTTGAAACAATGAGGTGATGTGCTTTCTGACGTCTTCTATGCATTTGCTTGAATGGTTTTGAAAGCACGGGGGAAGACATGTTGTGTTTCGTGGGACTAAGCTTTGCAAGTCATTCCGGACAGAACGGGTGTAGAAGGGGCCCTGGTTTTCCCGCTGACAATCTTCTAGGGGGGGTCTAGCCTTTTGTTTCGGAAAGTTGAGTCGACACTTAATTTAAATTAATGAAAGGCGTGGAAGTGTACACAAAAAAATGGCACACTGCGAAGTATTGTGGGAGACTTAGCCAAGGGAAGTTTTGAAACATGTGGTTTGTGCACTGTTGTATAGATAGATGCCTTTCAACAGCTGTGAACACAGTGCCGCTATAACTGACCTTCCTTTTGTATCTCCTTTCATTCCTTTTGATTCACTTCATATTACTGTGGTCGGGCAGAACACCGCAGTGTTCTGCCCAAAGCAGTGTTTGTGTAAATTTCATATTACTCATCTCAGTGGCTGGGCATCCCAGTGAGGCGGCAGAAGGTCAGTCTATAGTACCTGTATAATGTGCCAACTGTGCAAAGACCATGCATTTTTACCTGAATAAGATTCTCTCGCACATTTTGTTTATGGCAGGGTCGGCAACCTTTTGCTGCAGCGGGCCAAATTGCCACAAAGTGGAGACGGAGGGGGCCGGATGGAGAATTGGAGATAAAAAGGAAAATCAGTTTATAAATGTAAAAAGAAAAGAAAAAAAGGTTACATATTTAAAGTGATATGCAAAGACTTTTCTTGAGCCAAGCACTCATGACATAAGATCACTCGAGCCCCTCTCAGTAAGATTTTGGGTGTTCAGCAATGATGCGAATATTCCCAGTAAGCTCTTAACTGCAAGCCATAAAAAGAATATGGAGGTGCTCACCTGTCATTGACAAGACCCAGATTTGGCTTCACAATTTTCATCTTGAAAAAAGTATGTTTGCATATATGTATGTGCTGTATCAAACACTTCGTTGGAGGCCGCTCCGGGATTTTTGTAGGTTTGAAAGTTCAGGGAGGTCAGCAGAAAACTGAACAAAGTCGTTCGCTGCAAATGCATTCTTCAACTTATTTTTTTATTTGAGACCACCTGATCAACAAATTCTATCTTGCAAATTTCTTGATCTTGATTAGAGCTACTGTCGAGACCAGTTATAATGAAGTCGGTTATAACGAAATAGCGGCTACAGTGAAGCGATCACGATTTCCCAGTCCCTTTTGCACTTCGTTATAACCAAGTCGGTTATAACGAAATAGCGGATATAGCGAAGTGATTTGCAATTCCCGTTGACTTCGTTATAACCGGTCTCGACGATAATACGTCTGATTGTGCAAGGTTTGCAACCAAACATACACCTTGTCATACTAAAGTATGATTGAAATTGTGGTGATAGTCACTCCCCTTTCAATGAGTCGGCTTCCCTGCGGTAGTGAGTCGCGGCAAAACCACCATTGTGGTACAGTTTTTCTAGCAGTAGCATACTGAAGCATAATCATCTGTGTTTCATCCCTTCCTTGTGGTTATTATTCCGCTTTCTAGCATACTCCTTTCACGAAGAGAAAGACCCCCAACACAATGCTATGCTGTAAAGCTATAGCGGCCTCCGGACCCATAAGGTTGTCATGTAGTAAATCTGGAGGAAAAGGCTTGCACTCTTTTCGTGCATTTAGGCTGCCTTGGATAGGCGGTAGCATAGGCAAGCGGGACCATAGTGCTGAATGTTCTACCATGGATTACCTTGTCTGAAACCTGTTTGCTACGCCATGGGAATGTTTTCCTTATGGACAAACGGACAAAATATACTTCAACACTTACAGCAACCTACGGACAAATTTAAGCACAAGAAGCATGCTGTCGACGTTACGAGTCAGTTAATTGGATCGCTCGGACAACCTAATGGATAGGCGTGGGTCCGGAGAAGCTGCTGCAGGGAGAGCCGCTTGTTGCGCCCACTCTTTCACCCACGGACCGGTCAAATGGATGAATAATTTGAAATGCCATCTATACTTGAGACCTAAGGGTTGCATTACTTCAAAACAACTTTAAAATGCCACGCGAAGAGTGCTCCATTTGCTAAAAAAAATCGTCAAAGTTTTTAAAATTTATTCTTAAACTTTTAGTTTCTTTTTCTTTACATTTCTTTATTCCTACATGGATTAGCACTGCTTGCGGCAACAAGATTTTCTAGTTTGGAAACTGCCGAAATTTCCAGACCAGTGAGTGGTTGTTCTAAGGACCGTGGTTCTCTTTCACCTATAAGACGTCAGCACAGGGGGAGATAGGGCGCGAGTGCTGAGTCAGCGTTTGGCTGGGACTGGTGTGCTCAGCCGAATGCTGACATAGCCCTTGTGTCTGACGAGTTTCTCGCTCTGGTTTTCGGCGGCTGACGTAGAACATCCGGCACTATGGCCCTGTCACCTAGGAGGTGTTGCTGCAAGGGCCCTGCCCAGCCTTCAGCGAGGAGGATTGCCGTTTTGCGCAGGGCTGAAGACGCTGTCGGCCCCCGAGCTGACAGAGGTGCTGGTGGAGCTGGAGCGGCTGATCCGTGAGCACTCGGAGACCCTGATCCAGGAGCTCGCCCTGAGGGACGAGCTCGAGTTTGAGAAGGAACTCAAGAACAGCTTCATCTCTCTCCTGCTGAGCGTGCAGAACAAGCGCCGACACTTCCACATCGACCGGCGCAAGGGGCGCCCTGCCTCGGTTGCCTCGCACAACGGGCCGGAGCCCAAGGTCGGTGGTCTCTCCCTCTCGTGCCCCGTTTCTCTGAAAAGGTTGTGGAGGCCCCAGTGGTGCCAGAGTTCAGGTCTTCTTCAATTGAGGTCCCCAGTGGGTATGAGGTCAGGGTTTTTGGGTTGGAAGTGCCCAAGAGGGGTGATATGTCAGGATTCCTTTGATGGAGGTTATTGGGTGCAATTATAGGTGAGGTTTTTTTGAGTGGAGGTGTCACAGGGGGTTTAAAGGTCAGGTTTGTTTTGCAAGGACATGTTTTAGTGGGTTCTAAGGTGAAGGCTTTTTGGGTCGAGTTGCCCCAGTGGGGTCAAGGGTCAGGCATTCGTGGATGGAGGTTTCCCAGTGGAGTCAAAGGTCAGGCTTTTTGGATGGAGGTGTGCCAGTGAGGTTAAAAGTCAGGTTGTCTTGGTTTGCGGTGTCGCAGTGGGGCCGAGGGTCAGTTTGTTTTTAGGATGGAGGTGACCCAGATGTTTCTCGAGAGAGAAGCTCCTCTACTTCTTTCTTCTGGGTGATCTGTCCCTAGATAATTTATCACAGAGGTAGGGCTATAACATAAAAGAATAATCTATGTGTTTGCTCACTCAATCTATATGTAAGTATAGGATGCAGGTACTAGTTCAATTTTGGAGGTCAACCTCTATAAAAAATTTAGCTGGACTGGATATAGTAATCTTTCTTTTTGCATTCGTCAATCTGAGAGGTAGGGAAACCCTTTGGCATAAAACAAGCTGATTCACATTAGGCACAGAAGCAATTGCATTTGAGTGGAACTGGATCACGGTGCAAGATATATATAGGTATGGACACCGCACGTGTCGCTGCTGCCAGATAAAGTCCTCTCCTCACTTTAGTTGCAAGTGGCGCCACCAGATGGCTCCTCGATATGCGGCTAATGGCAGCCCGTCATGGGCCAGGTTTTCCACGCTTCTCTATGGAAGACATGCTTGTTCTTAAAGTCGTTTTCTGGGTGCGCCACTTTATGTAGAACTGGGCACTTGCGCTAGGCGTGTTGCGTAGACACTGCTTCGTCACTGACCCTAATTTCGTGCCTTAACAGTGGCAACAACAGTTTTATGAACGTGTTGAAGCAGACAAATTTCTGTTGCAGTGTTTAAGCCAGCGTTTATCAAGGTCAGAGCAAATGCTCCAAGCGGAAAGAGTGCGTGCCTGAGTGGCATAAAAATGAGACACTTTTATTGTGGTTTCTTTTCCTCAGTTGCACCGTCTGGACGACTGAGACACTGTAGGCCGAGGCTACTCATGCGCACGCCACTAGGACTTTATCTGGTCGATCGTGTTGCAGCTTTCGCCGTGCTGGATGTCCTTACCTGTATATATCTTACACCGTGAACTGAATGAACGATTCTTTGATTTGGCCTACTCACCTGCAGTATTATAGAAAAGGATTTTTTAAAATGTTTTTGTTTTTATGAGAGTTTGCACACTAAAATTATGCGTTCTATCTCATGTTCTCTGGTACACTTAACCTTGAACGAAGCCTCTCTTTAATAATTGACGATCCTAGTGCCAGTTTTTGGAGAATTGCCTCAAGACACCAACCTTGCGAAACTAAATAAATCACCAAACATTTCGGTAGTCCATGCTTTGTAATATAGGTGCTGAAAGATGAGTGAATGCATAAGATTTTGCATGATCAAACTGACTTCCTTGCTATGGAAAAGCCCTAGTGCGGGGTTCTGGAATAACTAAAGGGTGTCTGTTGTGCAGAGAGCACAGTATGATGGGCATGAGTTTTTTTTCTTCAGTGTGCACTAATTACTATAGCACCTGGAACACATCTCTCACTGGTGTCCTTATGTCGTCCACCACCTATATGCCGAAGCATCTCCAAAATGACAACAAATAATGTCACAGGAGTCGCTGAGAAATGCTGCATTTCGCTGCAATCCTGGTGATCGGTCGTAGATGTGACAGCATAGAGGGTAGACCCGATTGCATGTTGGCCCTTTGAAGGGCCTGCATAAATCGTGTTCTTAACATATCGGGCTACGATTTAGCACAGAGGTGCCTGTGGGTGCTGAATTTATTATTTGAAAGGAAAAAGAATATTGCGAGCTCACCTGAGTCAGAAGAAAAAACAAGGAAATTTTTTTCCTATAAACTAGCAAAGCGTTTTTTTTTTTGCGAAGTCATCAACTAGCATGTGGGCCATTGGATTGTCTGGCACGTACTAGAAGAACGGGCGGAAAGTAAAGAGAGTAAATTTGGCTTACGTCTTACTCCTTTAATTTTGCGAAATGAATGCCATGTCATTTGATGGTTTCACATGAACTGGCTCAGCCCAAAGGAAAAATGTGATTTTGTTTTGTTATGTTTTACTCAGGTGAACTCATCCTTTCATATTTTTACTTAGAAAATGCATCATCAATTTACACCTGTGTGCTAAATTACAGTGCAATCTCTTAAGAAACCGATTTATGCAGTTCCTTGAAAACAGCAATATACCATATGGTCTAACTCATAAAAAACAAACAGGCATCAGTGTCTTGACATTCTAACCCGACCGTGGCTGCCAGAGTTTGCATCAACTGGTTGGTAGGCATGGGCAAATAGAGGATTTTGGGTCCGAATCGAATTCGAGCGAATACCGTAAAATTCCGAGCAAGCGCCCCCCTGCACACAAGTCAAAATTGCCTTCAAAGTAGGGGGCAGCTATCCCAGAACGGCACCAAAATTCAAAATGGCGACTACAAAATTTTTTCGCCAGAAAAGAGAAAAAGCGCAGTGCACACAGATTTAATATTTTATTTATCTCTGAGAACAGACTTTATTAGGCCAAAGATTTGTCACTGCTATGTTAATCACTTTCAAAACCATCAAAAGACTCCTCAAAGTCGGCACGCAAGAAAAAGTTCGCAGCATTCCGCGATGTTTCCCAACTGCATGCCGTTGGCTATTTTGACAGCTTCTTCAAAAAGAAGCCGGTTGCTAATGGCTCATTCTGCACTTCTTTCGTGCTCCAGGTATTCAGAGCGCGTCGTTCACTTATTCACTGGAACACCGACGCGCCGTTACTTATCTTTCATCAAACTTTGGCTTTCCACGTAGTTTGACTGCAGCAAGTGTCAAAATTCTTGTCCCATTCCCGTATCCGGGCGAGCTTGATGGGTCGAGGCGTCTGGTGTACGTCTTTCCCGTTTTCACAATGCCATTGGACGACCTCGATTTCCTTTGCCACTGTGTAAGAATGCATAGCCGACCTGACACCCCCAAAACAAAGCGACAATGGCGCCGTAGTGACGGGCTGGTCGGGCTGCAAAGTAGGATTGGATTGGATTGAATTCTTGGACTGAACTTCGCGGGCCAGTGTTGCCTGGGTGCGGTCAGCGCGGTCGCTGTGATACGGGTGCGGAGCGGGAGGGGGGCGCTTTTCCGGGACGGCGCTGAAATGTGAAATCGGTGAAGTTGGGGGGGGCTCTTGCGGGTGGAGGCGCTTGCTCGAATCTTACGGTAGTCATTTTGGCCAAATAATTTGAATCGAATAGTTCGAATACTACAAGCAACAAATACCACAAGATGTGTTTAAACTATAGTTTTATATTTGCCCTTATTTGGTATTAGAAGTACTGTAATTGTTAATTTCAAGCGTATTAAGTTCGGGAGCACGAAATGGTTGGAAGCTTGTGCCACCTGGCTGGAAATCCAAGCCAGAGTAAGTCAAACCCGTTTATATCGAACTCACAAGAAAACGTCTACCAGTTCGATATAGCGGGTAATTCGATATAAAAGTTTTAATGAATTCGACTCTCAAAAATACACTTTCTGCTGAAATATTAGGCATTGAAGTAGTCTTGCATCTTCTGCTGCTTTTTCTTCATTGCATCCGCGATAACGATATTTTTCTACGCCATCGACGGACTCCAAAATGCTGAGGCCGCTGCCTTCTATATTCGTGCATGAGCGCCGAACTATGCCGAGAGCACTGAGCACGTCCGAGCAGGAGCACCTTCCTGCAGAGCGCCGTTTTGCTCTGCAAGTTGGCTTTCCCCTACAAGTGGTGGGGCGTTGGGGGAAGCCAGCTAGTAGAGCAAGCTGGCTTTTTTTTTAAGAAAAAAATATTTTTTTTTGTGGACGGAGCGGGGAGAGGGAGCACGAAACACCCTCTCTCTGCTCCCTCCGCAAAAAAATATTTTTTTCTTTGCTTCCAAACAATCGACGCGGCCGCCCAGAAAAAAAAAAAAAAAAGAAAAGTTAGCGCGTTTTGCAAGCTGGCTTTCCCCCAATGCGGCCGCTCTCGTTGGAGGGAAAGCCAGCTTGCAGAGCAAAACGGCGCTCTTGGCAGTTCAATTTATCGGTAGCGGTTGCTATTTTTGTTCGATGTAACCATAGTTTTTGCTATATTATCACTGTAACATTACTGTGCACAAACATTGTTCGATATAAGGAATAATTCGATGTAAACGGGTTCAATATAGTTGGGCTTGACTGTATTTAGAAAGGTCGAAGAATTCTATATTGTCGAATAATTCGATATTGTCGATTAATTCGATATTGTCGAATACTTAAATTCGATTCGAAGCGAATGCCGAATAGAACAGAATTCGATTGGCTATTCGTATTAACCAAATATTCGCCCATCCCTACCAGCTGTTGGTAGAAGAGCTGAGCAATAGCAGAACAGGTGCCTGCCATAATCACCTTCGGTGCAGTGGCCCCATCCAAATTACAAAGTGACGTCATCAGGCGGAAATTGAGAAAACAAATTTGGACGTGGCAAACTGACCATTCGGTGGTGCGTTCCAGTCACAGCAGCAATTTGACAAATTCTCTTGCTACATCTCGGCGTCCTTTCTGTTTCAGTACCTCACAACAGTCATCCCCTACAACGTGGACAAGGGTCCGCCCAGCAATGCCTCCTTACAGATCCTCATCAAAAGTGAGTTTATCACTGCCGTTCACGGTGCAGTGCACACTAGTTAGAACTTTCGAGGTGGGGGTGACATGGCGACTAGAAGGATTATGTTAAAAAGCACTTGCTACTTTATTTTGAAACTACATTGTCAGGGGGAGCTGCTGTGCCAATTGCGCTAAACGGCGCCAGAACGAATAACCTGCTGCATGCTGCCCCAAAGGCTGCATTTGTGCACAATTTGCGCCATGTCTGTGCCGAAAAGGAAACTGAAAGTGTCTGGCACTTGGTATTGTTGGCAATGCTACTGAAAATTAAGTACAGTTTCTTTGTTTGTTTTTTCTGTCTAAGTACTATATGTAAAAAGTAGGGCTGCGCGAATATTTTAATTTTTTAATAGTAGTTTTAAATAATACGTTATTTGATCTTTGCTTCCAAATGAACTGCGACATTCATACTTTTCGAAGTGTTGATCGCGGCTCTTTAGCCCCTTGAGTGCGCTTCTCCTCAAGCACAGGTGCACTGCGAAGAAGCAATACCCGCGGAGCTGACACAGCGATCTTGCGACTCGCTTCGCCTCAGTGCAGCTGCACGCTTAAAGGGACCATGAAATAACCTTTTTACTTTTGCCAAATAACTTTTACATTCCAAATTCAGTGTTCACTGAACGCCGAACAGGCATCTGTTTTCGTTTTGGTTTATTAATTTCTGCACGAGAAATTATTGAAATATTGAGTTTTTCTCCCTCTATGGCACCGGGCAGTAGGAGACTGGGAGCGTTAGCGGAGAGGTGGCGGCGTGGCGGTAGGTTTTACTACAGGGTTTTACTCAGCTGATGGCGCCGATACCACCGACATATTTTTTTAATCGGCGCCTCTCATCACCACGATAGCCATGGACGCATTGCAGCTGAGCGAAATTAATTTGGATATCTTGTGATACAGTGACAGCATTGGACTGGTCCCATACGTTGGTGCGAAGCGCAGTAGGTCGTCAGCACAACAGCCGCTTCTCCGCCGCTGTGCTTCCGTTTCTGTGGTATCTCTAAAAAGAAGGGGTCGCGCTGTCACAGGTTACAGTATTGGTTGCTTTTTCCTAAGGAACTTCCGCAGCATCATTCTTGTCTTCCACCCATCTTGGTTTGTGTCTGCATCACAATTCAGACTGGCCGAGCAGATGAGCGAGCAAACTACCATACAAAGTGGGACGGTGCAAAGCTTTACTTATTACTAAACATGTTAACTTTTTCTGACTACCGTAAAGTTCCGATAAAACGCCCACCCAAAATGAAGAGATAAATGGTGAAAAACATGGGGTGGGCTATCTTTGGGGACGCCAAAGCAAAACTTTATCAAAAACTGGCTACAAGCCACGTGAAGCGGAAACTGATACCGCAGATCGCGGACACCGCGTTTCACGATGCAAGAAGCACGCAGGAACCCGCTACAAACTTGCCTGTCACAGGAACCGATATCGCACGCGCAGATCGCGGACAAAAAGGCAGGAATCGGCTACAAACTCGTATGTTACGGGAACAAATACCGCAGATCGCAAACGTAGCAAAATCATATTTCACAATGCAATATGGTACACGCGGGACCAACTCGGGAATCCGCTATAAACTCGCTTGTCTGACGTGCCGGTACAGGAAATTGCGCGGTTGATGCGATTCCCGTCGGGCATTGCGTGACGTCCGACGGAAATTGGGGGGCGGGCGTTGTTTCGGAATTTTAATGCGAATAGCATTCTTTGGCTACTTCACGCACTTTTCGTCTATGTATCTATCTATCTATCTATCTGGCTATCTAACCTCTTACGCCGCGGGTCGATAAATAAATAAAAAAGACCGGCGCCGGCTGGGATTCGAACCGTTGACCCTTTGATCAGCAGGCAGACGCGCTAACCACAGAGCTATGAAGGCAGTCATTCAACGCACTCTAAACGGTTGTTTATATCTTTACCATACGACTCGCTTTACAGCGCTGTCACAGCTACCGGTGCGCGCGCGTTCACGCAGGGCTCATTCCGCTCTCGTGAGGCTGAGCACGGCCGCTAGCTCACCCTCTCCCGCGCTCGGGAGAGGGTGATGTAGCGGCCGTGCTCAGCCTCACGAGAGCGGAATGAGCCCTCGTGCATGGAACGCGCGCGCACCGGTAGCTGTGACAGCGCTGTAAAGCGCGTCCTATGGTAAAGATATAAACAACCGTTTAGAGTACCGTTGGTTGAGACTAGCTGAGACGCCAGAAAGTCTGGTCGGTACCATTTTGAGTGTTTGTGCGTATGGCGCGTGCTTTGCTCGCCTTCCTAAGTGACACAAACGCACGTGCTGGGCTGCGGAGATCGTGCGCAGGGCTGTGAAAGTGTCAACAAATTTAGAATCGCCTCAAGAGTGGGCTGGCGTATCTAGAGTGTGCCGGCCACCTGACGAACGCGCATAACTCCGCACCGTTTGATGCTATTCGCATTAACGTAGATAATCATTCCCAAAGGATGGGTTCTGCTGATTTTTATGTTACAGATATTTAGCCAGAAAAACGGGATGGGCGACCTCTCGGGGGCGGGCGTTCTCTCGGAACTTTACGGTAGGCTCATAATTGCCTCTTGCAAGCTTGAAAACAAGTGAAATCAAGCAGGTCCACCTGTCTCATCTCCCAGCAGTCTTTTTCTGTTGTAAAGTGATAGCTTTGTATGGCAACCCTTCACGAACCTTGCTTGCTCGTGCCGCACCGCACGAGGTCACAATGTCACGTGGGGTCATGGTGTCACGTGACATTGCAGTCTTACATGATATCACAATGTCATGTGATGTTAGTGTCATGTGATGTTGCAGTATTACATGACATCACACTTTCATGTGACAGGATGCCACCATTTTTCCCGCTATATCTTGTGGGAAAATATCTTTGCTGAATTCGAGGCATGTGCGAATAGCAGGTTTTCAATCCGAGGCAAGTTCGAAGTGAATAGTGTTTTCTGGTAAAATGTTTTCTAATCGAATATCAGATAGTTTCTCCAAGCCTTTCACTACTGCACCAGGCTTAAATAAAGAATTGTAAAGCCCTTCCACCTCACGTGAAGACGGAGGACCAGCGAAGCTGTTATTTTTACGACGTCTAGGACGATGCCTAGAGGACGACGTCTAGGACGACCTCAAGACGACTTCCAGGATGACCTCGAGGACAACCTCAAGGACGACCTCGAGGACGCTGCCTAGAGGACGACGACTGGGACGACCTCAAGGATGACTTCTAGGACGACCTCTAGGACGACGTTTAGGATGACCTCAAGGACAGCTTCTGGGATGACCTCGAGGACGATGCCTCTCGGACGACCTCAAGGACGACTTCTAGGACGACCTTGAGGACGACGCTTAGAGGACGACCTCTCAGACGACCCCAAGGACGACTTCTAAAGCGACGTCGAGGATGATGCCTAGAGATGATAACAAGGGATGAGGACGTTACTACAGTCAAACCTCGATATATCGAACACGGATATATAGAATTATTGCCTATATCGAATGCTTTCTATATCACGCGGAAAATCGCATGCATTTTTTATTTTTTATTTCGAACGGGTCGGGCATAAAATGGATATATCGAACTCCGCCACCCCTAACAGCCCGCGCTCTTTGACAGGTGGCGAGCTTTCCCGCAACACCCTTGGTGTTGCGGGAAAGCAAACCTCGGCAACGTCTTCGCAACAGCCCGCGCTCTTTTGACAGGCGGCGAGCTTTCGCAACACCCTCGGTGTTGCCGAGGGTGTTGCGGGAGGCGAAGACGTTGCCGAGGTTTGCTTTCCCGCAACACCGAGGGTGTTGCGGGAAAGCTCGCCGCCTGTCAAAAGAGCGCGGGCTGTTTGGGGTGACGGAGTTCGATATTTTAATTCAGCCTTCGAGTGCGAGATTTCCCAGCACCCGCAAGCTGAGCGGCACGGCAGCGCGCCGTAGCAGACGACACGCGGCTGCCCCCGCCTCTGCGGTCGGTCGGCGCGCATGTGCCGCCTGTCGGCGCTTGCGCGGAATGCGACGGCCACGCGCTTTTAACAAGTTTTTGATGCGTTTTTGATGTGATTTAATATATCGAATTCTGGCTATATCGAACTATTTCGCCATCACCGCGCAGTTCGATATATCGAGGTTCGACTGTATCTGATAATGCCAAGGAAGGCTGACTCATGCTGGTTGCCCCCTCTTTTTATTTTTATTTATTCATACTTGCCACAACCAATGGGGAGTTTTCTGTCAACATCCGCGGACACATTCTTTCCCAGATCCTAGTGCATAACAGCTTCACTGTAAAACCTGGCTGAACTTGTGAAGGTTGTTCCCAATCTTCTGTTTGCCCATTTCTAAGCTGTGTTGATTTCAATCCAACTATATTTATGGATGTGATCTCAGAATGTCCAATGCCTACATTGGGACGGCAGGTATGCGACACATTTGACATAAAACTAAACCTATAGCACGTTTTGCGTCGACCGGGTGAATAAGCAGGGATCTATTTGAAACGGTTCCGGAAACCAGCCACCGCTTCTTCCTGCAGGTTTATTTTGAGAAAATGTTTCTTTACTGGTTCACAAAATCCAAAAAGGAATCAACTTGGAACTAATAAGAAACTAGCGCTCACAGAGCACATGGAGCCAACAGGATACACAGAGTCGCTTTCACTAAAGTGTTTACTACACACACGAGAAATTCTTGAATTTCGCTTTCCTATTTTCAACTTGATAAGACATTCCTTTCTCAGTTTTATTTTCTCCGAATCGTAATAAAAAATACACCCTGTTTGCCGTGGTAGATGTTGTAGTGGGGTAAAGTGCTGGATATTTTATTTTAATCATCCAGCTTTTCATACTGGCATAGAGAACAGTGCACCACCTTCCCAGCGCTTCGACACCTCAGCGCCAAAAGTGTTTGTTAGCACGACTACGCGTGCTGCAATTTCAAGTTTTAGTAAGATGTCCTACCACAAATATCACTTAGCTAAATAAACACTATGCGTGAAACAAGTTTTGCTGCGTTACCCGAACACCGCATGAAGCAAACTGTCGAGCCAAGTGATTGAGGTTCTGCGCGGTTTTTCCCTGTCTGTCCTACCCGTGACATCACAAATGATGATGATGATATCTAGTGAAGCGCCCCCTGTAGTTCGCACACGCTCCCAATACCTGATTGAGGGGATTTATAAATCATCTCGTGACATGCAAATATTCTTTGTTAAATTTCGAATTTTCAGGAAAGAAAAACAGACAATCACGAATGATGAATGCAGGTTGTCAGGATATCTCTGCCTAAGACATACGCTCACATAATAGCCGCAGTTTAATTTTGAAAAAGTTACTCTGTGTGGATATCACCATACACAAAGTTTTTGTTTCTTTTTAAATACACCATGAGCGTGTGTGCACCGTCTCAATTTGAAAGCCTGCTTTCCCTTAAGCACGTGACTGCAGTATTAGTACTTTTTCTAAATGTTGAACCCGTTGAGCACGCTTCTTACCAAACACCGATGAATTGCAGAGAAGCAACACTCGCACAAACGAGCTTCGTTAGTTACTCTGCAGTGCAGTGCACCGTTGCTCGGCTCAACGGTGCCAACCCACCGCCATTAACACTTTGAAAAATATGAATGTCGCTGTTAACCTCGATGCTAGTATCGACTAGCGTGTTATATTCAAAGCTACTATTCAAAAATTCAAATATTCACAAAACCCTACGAAATTTCAATACAAAGTGCCGCTCGTCAATAGCCCCAGCAAATGCTATTATGCCTTCATTGTATTAACAAAATGTCTAAGCCTGGCAACTTTTTCTTGCAACGCGAGTTTTTTCTAGCTCTACGTACGCCACAGGTTACATACACCATCTTGGAAAGTATTTAAAATGTATCATATTCTTTTTTGGACTCGGTAACGAGTAACGTGCTCGGTTACATATCAAGTTAGTAAAGATTGATGGCACTTAGTTACTTTTTTTCTAGTAATATGTACATGTCTGAGTGTGTTTGATTTTTTCTGGCGCAGTTCTGCACGCGATCAACGATGACAGTCCAACGGTACCAACGCTGCTCACGGACTACATCCTAAAAGGTGAGGTCGTTGCGACGTGCTTCTTTGCCCTGTGAACTTTAGTTAGGGCCACGCCGTATAAATGTGCGTGGTCAGTCAGATTATTTCACTCGAGAATCGGGGGACGGCTACGAGGGAACGTGCTAGTGAACATGTAGCCTATGGTTGTCGTCGGTGGCAGTCACTCTTGCAACACCATTAAGATATTACGGTGGAAGGAATTGCAACATGCTTTGAGCTGTTTAGTTGCTTGGCTGTATGAATGCGTCTTCCATGTTTGCCAGATGAACTGGAACCAATGAATGAACTGGAACCAGTGAAGTGGGCACAAGAATGTAGAAAAGCAAAGGGGGGGGGGGACAACGCCAGCCGGGTATGATATCTCTACTGGAAAATCGAACTTTCTGCTAAGCATTTGGCTTCCGAAGCTTTGAACTGCCATCAGATATTGCATGAAAAATTGGAATGATGGAGGCGTACATCGACAGGTAGGCCACACACCTGGTAACGGCAAAATGATGCACTGGAAGTAATAATTAATAATAATAATAATAATAATAATAATAATAATAATAATAATAATAATCTTCTTTATGTATTTTATCAATACAAATGATTGAGCTTGTGAAAGCCCGTAAGGCTTGTAGACGTAGGCCAGCAGTTGCAAGAAATATAATCTCACTCAGATGCCATATGCTTCTGCCAAAACATAAAAAAAGGGAAAAATATCTTTTAGCCTTTCCACTCTGGTGAAGAAGGAAGACCAGCGAAGCTGTACTATGGTGGGAATGAAGTAACGGCCGGCCGCAAGTCGGCAAACCAGAGTGGAAAGGCTTGACAACTACCGCCATCTATCAGCAACGGTGGGAACCAGACCACCAGCAAGCCGGTTGTCTGGTTGCCGCAGTCGCTCATATGTGGCGGTAGTTGTCCAGAGTTTTGTGTCATAATTTGTTTGCTGACGGACACGATACTGGGAAAACTAACTCTTAACAGCTCCGCTGTAAAAAGACTTAAATTATTTAATCTATCGAGTTCAACAGACACTTTAAAGGTGTAGGGAAACGAAATTTCAGCGCTCATTTTCTAGCTTGAATGTGTTGCATGTTGCACCCTAACCTCAAAAACACCAGTCTTCCGTTGAAAGGCACAAGAAAACTAATTTTAAAGCTAAATAAACGATCTTCCAATGTGCACCTGGTGGATGCATGCGGAGCCTATTTGGGAGGTAGTCTAGCAATGTTGGGAATCTGCTACGTAGTTGTGACGTAGCAGATTCCTCTGGCGCAGCGCCGCTCTTTGGCATTTCAACATTTTCCTTCTTAGCTTTCCTCCTCAACTCACAAATCGCGCATTGAACCAAACAGTCAAAGAAGACGGAAAGGGTGGACTCTCCTCTTTCTCGACCCTCGTTTGTGCAGCCGGATGCAGCCATTCTCCCCTAGAAGATTAACCAGTCGCTCAAAACTCGGACAAAGTTGCTTTCCCCACCCCGTTCAGCCCTAAGCTGACAGTGCTGTGGAAGCTACGTGCTTCTTGGGCCAGCCACACGCTCGTCACCCCACGGGCACTTCGAACGGCTCGGTTGTAACGCGCTGACGCTATTGACACCACCACAACGCTGACAACGCCACCAAGGGCAAAGCTCATAATCCCGCCAGCCTTGCTACGTCACGAATGCGGGGAAACTTTTCTTTCTGTTTTTGTTTGCGCCGGATATCCCATGACGCATCGCGCCCTCCGTTCGCTTCTCTTCGAGCGCACGCTCGAGTGCACCGTTTGGAACGAAAAATATAGCCAATCGTTCAAAATACAAACGTGCGATTATGAATTACGGTTATTACACGTCATGCTTGACCCATTTCGAACGAAATTTAGAAAATTTCAATTTTTGCTTCAGTACCCCTTGAAAGACAAAGTTCTTTGTGAATGTTGTGAAAATATTATCATATACTCTGCTATAGCAATATTTTATTTAACAATATGCTGTCGCCACTGCACGGCTTGAAATTACATCTGTTTGTTGATACAAAGTATACCAAACGAAATGCATGCGAAGAAAGGTTCACTCAGTTGTGCATATAAAACAAGAAAGCACTTTGCAAAGGGTAGTCCTTCTAACCAAACAGACCGTGTGACCGGATAGAAATGCAGTAATCCCTCGTTATAATGAAGTCAACAGGAGGGCAAACAAATTTCATAAAAGTGATCGAGCCAAAAAAAACACAAAAAAACAGTGCCAGAAGCTTTGAAGGTGGACGTGAACACTGTGGAACACTCTGACCGTATATTAATCCAACAAACCTTGGTTATGAACATCTCGTGGCAGCTTTACCGAGTAGAAAAATAATTAAGTGGACTTTGCCGGTAATTTCATTGGGGCATCAGTTCTCCTCAAACTGCTCCAGGCATCGCAAAGCACTGTCACTGCCACTGCTCTCCACTTTGTTTCGAAGCAGCCGTGGTGTAGTAAAATATTAAGGTAAGCTCGTTGGATATGCACTTTAGAAACAAATAGCGCAAAGGTCAAGTACACACTGACAGAACAAGTGGAACAAGTGCGAAGGTCAAGTACACACTGGCGGAACAACAGCCGTGGGGTGTTTCGCATCTCACGCAGTCGTCGGCATTTCCCGAGGTGACTCTCCGACGTCGCTTCATGTTTACCCTAGCCGCATGCAAGATCGATTGCAGCATCCGTGGCAGCAATGGGAAGGTCTGCATCGACGAGCGTGAACAAATCAATGTTATCCACAATGGTTTTGCCAACATGCAATCGTGCACTGGCTCGGCAAGCATGCTCGCGAGCGAAAATCCGACGTGCACAAAGCAGTTGGCGATTCTTCACCTTTGGGTCACGGCCGCACATTCTCTTGCAATAGAAGCTTGTCGAGCCCGTCCAATTTGCCTTGCTTGCTCTGCAAAATGGTGTACAGTGTCAAACAGCCAATGCTGGAATGTCGAATTCTTTGTTGATTTTGGACTTGTTCCGGCCACTTTCCTCAACCTCGCAGATCTAAGCGACTGTCGGTAAACACTCCCAATCTTTCATACGACTCAAGTGTGCATGTAGTATGCCACAGGCGCGTACGTCGGGGGCTTTCAAAGGGATGATCTCGTCCGGGCTCCATCGCTACCTTTACTCGATTCCGACAGGAGTCGGGCAGCGTCGGCTGCGGGTGCCATGAGTGTTGGAACGTGGACGCTGCTCCCGCTGCTCTCTGCCCGCGTCCCCGCGTCAGCACATTGGCATAAGAAGTGGCGCTCTGCACACTGTGCCATCGGTTTACTCTGTTTTCTTGTTTGGCGTTTTCCCAGTTTGCCGTTTGCCTCTGTGAAGAAGGGAGAGCAAACGCAAGTTTCTCCGTGCGCCTCTGTGTAGGCTTGCATGCTTTTGGCTCTGCGGCCTTCTTAATAAGCATAATCAGCCACTGATACACTTAGAATAATCCAGATAAAAACGCGTGCATTTCGGTCGGAACCACAGTGAACTTCGATAAAAACAATTTCGTTATAACGAGGGATTACTGTACAACAATCATAAATGCAAACTTTGTACTGTGCATGGAAGTGGTCCGAGTCGAAAAGGAGACCTCCCTTCTAAGGGTTCTTTTATTCGTTACACAAAGATTTCTTGTACCTTTCAGCCTCGATGAACCTCTGTCTGCCTTGAACGGCAGCGGAGAAACTCCTCCCGGTCTTGGCAGTGATTCTATAAAGCAGTAGCCTGCAGACTTACGAATACTATACTTTGTTTCACCATACGACCAACCACAGCACGTGCTGTGAGCCACCGGAGCCAATCCAAGGCGGTGCGAGTTTCCTGTGACCTTAGAGAAGAAGCACCGTGACACACAGAAAGCATAGTCACGTGCTACAATCATGGAGCCAGATTGGCTGGGACGGCTCGTAACGTCCACCCCAGTCGGACGTAGGATGAAATGGGGTACAGGGAGTGTCTTGTGGCCGATAGTTATGTATCTGCAAGTGGCTCAGATCTCCAGAAATAGTACTTAATTCGGAAGAACAACTTATACTTAGAGGCGAGGAAATTTGAGAGCTCGAGGAACCCATGATGGTACTTTTGGGAGCGTGAATTGAATTAAAATGTCCTCATGACCTGTGTTTGTACTTTAATGGTTTTGCCACTTAATTGCGCAAAATTCCTATACTGCTTTTTTTTTTCTAATTTTTGAGTTGGCAGCACTGTATGTGACGCTCCCCCGTGTTTGTTTTTCTTTCGTTTCAGTGTTGTGCCCCACGTAAAGAGGCATCCGGAGCGGACATGCCCCTCCGTCACTGACGTCCAGCTTCCACCCTTTCTTAGTCGCCCACTTTGCGACGTGAGAAAGAGCAGAAGAGAAAGTCATCTTGAAACCTGTTTTCTTTCTCTCTTTTTTTTTTTTTCCGTGGAGCTTTATTTGTTTGAATTGCTTTTCGCTTTGGTTTCGAGGCACCCCTTCCCCAGTCAGTCAGCAAATGTTTTGTACAAATTTTTGTTCAGGGAGACTGAGAATGTGCGTCTCTTGGCATCTCTTGGTTCCCACGTGTTCATGTCGTCGTCTTTTGTTCCTTCGGATAGAGGGGATGGAAGTATGAAGGTCGAGATCTTCAACACCTCTTGGAGAGGAACAAATGGATGGAATGACTTTGTCGTTAGAGACAGCTCGCTATGTCTCAAGTAGTAGTTGAACATCAGCTTGCGATTTCCAACTCGGGAGGTAATGCTGGCCAAGTTGCCATGGGCCTTGTTCTGCAAAACGTGCTCAAGTGGCAAGGTTTTGTTGTGACTGCGATTGTTATCTACGGGCAGCTCTGTGCAGTGCAGTTGCTTGTTGAAGTCTTTGTCGATTCGCCACACTCCGTTACCTCCCGAGCCGTCAGTAGAGCAAGATTTACAGAGGGAATAGACCAATTACTGACCTTGCCTCATTCGCCCGTAAAACCTAACTTTTTTTTAGACATTATAGTATGTTGTGGTCACGTGAACTCAAGCACACAGATTTTAGTTTACTGTCGGCCTATATATGCGCACAAACAGAAAAGGCATACTGTATTTGTGATTCAAATATACCGTAAAATACCGAGCAAGCGCCCACTCAAAATTTAGAGATAATCGCGAAAAAATAGGGGATGGGCAATTGTCCGGTCATCAATTTTACATATAAATGTACTGCGCGTATTTTCTCAGATCTTACGAATTTGGGTGTGGGCGCTTAATGAGGAATGGGCGGATGCGCGGTATTCTACGGTAGTTATTTAGTTTCTGTCCTTTAGAAGCTATTCAGTATAAACTGTTTGCAAAGAAAAGCCACTGTAGAAAAAGCACATGTTGGGTCACTAGAGTGACCCAACTAGATTTTAGTGGGGCTACATTTTACATGGTGTTGCTTTGCTCTGGGTTCGAGAAACGCTGAGTCATTATCTTTTGGAGAACAAATTCAAGACCAAAAAAAGGGACAACGGGAATTTGGAAGAAAAGCGCAGTTTTGGCAAATGTTGGCGGAGTGCGAACGCTTGCCGTTTCTTATGTCTGGTTTCTGTGTCCCTTGTTTCATCATATTTGAGGCCCTGCCAGCCATAACCTCCTTGAAGTCATTGAGCAAACCTGCCATCTTAGACCCATACCTAAACACTCCGTCATGCAACACGCACCTAGTAATTGCATGGGAGAGGAAGCTCGCTCAACGGCCGCTGCTTATACAATGATGGTCTTGTTTATTAGGTTATCCTTGTTGCCGGAGTTCATAGATCTCTTTCATCTTAAAGCTTGTTTTAAAGCTTGTATTTTAAGATGCATTGACAGCTATTTTGAGTGTACAAGTTGAGCCGTGGTTGTTCTACATTTGCCAGGGTTTTTTGTTTGCTTGTTTGTTGCTTTGTACGAAGTTTGAGTGACACCTATTTTTACGTGCATACATGGTATCTCTCGTGCTCCTGCGGTGAACCGTTTATCACTTCTTGATTTTGTTTTTGCCACAAACGGGAACTTGGTGTTTATGTTTTTATTTCTGGGTTAGTCTTAACTGCTGGTTAGGCACCAAAGTTCATTGGGGAAATTTGCTGGTGGATGTAGAGTGGTTTTGGAGCGCTTGTTTGTTGGTACCTTGTTGTGCGTGCGGGCGCATGCTAGCATTCACCGCTTTAAAGGTGCGAGCACGGAGCACTTTTGGATCGCCCCAAGTCGACCAGTGAAATTCTTAAGCCAGCAACTTTGAGTGGAATGAGGACCAGCGGTAATCTATGCACGTGCGAGCGTCGAACCGCTGGTGGAGGCATTTAATACTCTGTTTTCTTCCGCACACGTTGTGCAGTTAACGTAAAGCTTGCTTACTGTTTGCGAGAGAAGTAAAAATGAAATATGCCTCTCACTACTTATGCTCCAGTTTGGGACCTATAGGTCGAGCAAAGTCTTTGTGTGCCAACTGAGAATTACGAAGAAACGTGCGTCTCTGCCGTGCGTGAACCTTGATCACATATATACCGTTTGTTCTTGTCTTTTTTGTTTGCCTTTCCAGCATTTCTGTTTGAAAGACCTCTTAAATGGCATGATCTTTTTTTAATACTTTTTATGCGTTTTTATATTGGTTCTTTTATTTTAAATTATATGTACCTGTTGTATAGGTTATTTCTAACATTGAGACCATTTTTCCAAAGTTGAGTGTGAGCTTGCAGTTTAGTGTACTAACTGGCATTGGTCCCCAGTACCAACTGTTGAAGTTGGCAGCGTTCAGTTTCTTGGCAAACACAAATGCAACTGCATTTAAGGCTAAAAATACGCGTCCGCCTTAGACGAGTTTTAGTTGCGCTTCCCAATTTGGGAAATGCCGTAACTCCCCACACATCCCCTTGAGTCTAATCATATGCGGGTGACAGGTGAAGAAAGCGAAGTATCGTAATCATCATCATTAGTGTGCAAGGAGGGAGGTTGTACGACATCATACACTGGTTCGTTCTGATTGGTCTGCTGTCATCGGGACTTGGCTTTCAATTTGACTAGATGTTTTGGGTGTCATTTGCCTTCATATCGTTTTTTTTAGTTTTGCTGACACCGAAGTTGAAACATTAGCTTGAGTGAAAGTTGCCCTGTCACTAAGGCGTGTCAGCTAAACTGAAATTTTTGCACTAAAGAAGGCATTTATAGAATTCAGATCAGTTTTGTATGATTTAGCTAGCAGTAGTTATGAATTCCTAACGTTAAGACCTTCTGGAACTGCTGCAAAAAGGCAGGTTTGCTGAATTTTCATTCCAAAAATTTTAGACTAATGCGTCAATGATGAACCACTACATTGACTTGTCAACCATGCTGTGAAGTATCATGGCTTCATTGACTAATTTTTGTACTTTGTCTCTCTCATCACGGTCCTCAGCTCTCAAGTAAATTTTACGAATGAAGAGTCAGTTAATGTGACAGCTCAGCAATCTACAATCAGCTGTAACGCGACGTGGGACTGTGCGGGCATTCTAAAACCTCCCTACCACAACGGCGAAAAAAGAAAAAGAAGTAAGGAAAAGAAGACACGCTACATAATATGGCAGAGAGATCATGCGGTAATGCTCTTGTGTTCCACGGTTTGGACATGGTGTTGATTTTCAGCACGCAAAGATTCTCCAGGGGGATGCAATAGATGTCACAGACCATATGCCCCGCAGACACTCTGTGTTACGTGTCTGTGCAATGGAAATGTAAGCAGCATCTTGGTTTTGTGAACCAATGCGGCTTCAGTCAGAAGCTGACTCAAGCTCCGAGAAATACGCTGACTCATTGCAAAGAAGTGTATGGCCAAGTCTGGTTCACTCCTTTTCTCGGGAGTATGGAGGATTTCGAAGTGCCGCAAGCACTCGCAAAGGGCCGTCTTGATTGTGCAATGCTCATATCTTTTCTTTAAACTCTCTTCTCTACTGCATCTGTGATTGAAAACTACTTCAACCTAAGCTACTTCACAACCCAATTTTTAGAGATGTCGTGCATCCTTTTGGCTTTTCCAAGTGTAAGCTTTTCTACTTAAAATGCACTACCTAAGAAAAAAGAACAGTTTTGTCTGCAGTTTTAAAGCTCCGATCACTTGATCGGGACTAAACTGAATATATATATTTTTCTTGCACTTTGCATTGGTTTGATCATTCGAGGCATGATTTCCTGTCCCAATGTTAGATGACTTCTTTCAACTTTGGGAAGAAACCTAACTGGGCTTCCGCATCAATCCAAAGTTTTCTGTTTTCATGATCAATGGCTTCATTATTTGGTGATTTTGCTGTTATCTTTGATGCTCTTTTGACTCTTTTCAAGCTCTTCTAAGCACAGTTATCCGATGGTTGTTTTCTGCTAAGGGGTCACAAAGGCCCCTGGATATTTGTAGCATGGTGTACATATTGATGTTACACGTTTCCTGAACTGCACCCCTCATGTATTCATTGTGCTCCAAGTTGTTTGTGAGCTGTCGAGTTTGACTTTGTGAAACACCAAGTTGTTGATGCGGGCAGTCGAATTCGACTTCGTGAAACTACCGAGTTGTCAGGCCAGGTGTACATAACTGACCGTTCTAGTTTTTTTGATGTAGTCTTCTTTTCCTCGGGATGATGACTGAAGTGTGAGTTGGATATTGTGCTTGCAGCTGTAAAGAGAAATGCGAGGGACTCACTGGATGTTTTTTTTTTGTCGCATGTACACAACTTGGACACAACGTGATGCAGACTATAATTCAAAAGATGAGTTTGGTAACCCCAAATAAAAAATCAGTCCCAGTCTTGATAAGTATCAAGAAAAAATTAAAGACAAGGAACAACACCTGTGTTATGCTATAAGCCTCTAATGTATTCATCGCTTGTGCTTTCGATTAGAGCAACCCTTGGTATGATGGTGGCTGACTGCCATATCCAGAATGCCGTAATGCGAGTCATGCACAGATGGAGGTTGGTTTCTGAGTGGGCTTCAAAGGATGTCTGATGGCTTTGACTTGAGGATGACTGCATGCACCTTGTAGTTTACTCGTCTTTACGTAATGCCGTGTATTTAGCCTCTATGTAACGTCAGCACGAAAAGGAAGAACACGACGTCGGTGTACTAAAAATGTACCCAAGGCAGCATAGAAACCAAATACTATACATAAATGCATGTTTGCAGGGATGTATCTCTGTACCATGTATTAGTCTCAGTGTACCCTCCCTCTTATTTATGTGCTACTGTCTTCTTTCTATAGTCGGTGTTCCGCTCCCTGCAAAACATTATTTATTGCCCCTGCTTCTGTGACTTGAACCCTTCACCCTGTATGTACAGCATGTCTTGGCAAAGTCAACAACAAAGAATAAAAGAAACTGTTGTCTTAGGCTTTGTTGGAGAAACACTGCGAGTGTTTGCCCATCCTATGGTCACAATTGTAATTATGTAGGAGTTCCAGCGTGCGCCGCAGACGAATGGCTTTGGAGCTTGCCGCTTTGTTCCGCTATGGACAATGTCGGAGGTACACATACTTCGTGTGCATGCGTGGCTTCGCAAGCGGTGGCCCGGTCTGCGAGAGACACCTTGTCCACCATGTTGGTTTCTGTTACCTCGACTAGTTTACTAGTACAAACGCAAAACAAAAGAATTGTAGTTTGTAGTGTGCCCGTGGTGCGTGATGATCAAAACGGCCTGGAAATAAAACCCGAAGGAAAAAAGAGCTTGCGCTTGTGTCGTCATTGATTGATTGATTAACAGTCTTTCATAAGCTTTAGGGCACGATCCCGTACGTAACACCTCTGCTGTGGTACGAGGAAGGGAAGGGAAAGGTATTAAAGATATTAAGCACTCCTTTTGGGGAGTGACAAGAAACCTCTTTATTAATTTGCTCGCTAAATTTAGCGGGGAAACAATGTGTAGGTAAAATGACATCAAACTGGAGTACACGTCGCGTGACATCGGTTTCCCTGCTAGATTCAGGGAGCAAATGAATTAGTGTTTAGGTCACGCGCCGTGTATTTTTCCAGCATGGAAACTGAATATTGATACTTAATAACGTATTTAAAAAAATAAATTTAGCGATGAGTTTGCATTAATGTGTAGTTCACGTGACGTGAATTTCCCCGCTAAATTTAGCAGGGAGACAATTAATTTTTACGTGACGACATGAATTTTATGACTAAATTTAGCAAGTAAACTGGATTGCTCTTTAGGTCACGTGATGTCAATTCCGAAGCTAAATTTGGTGCGAAAATTCATAGACAGATATGGACGGACAAAAATTTTTAAGATTAAAGTGTTCCTAATGACGTTACTTGTAGGGCGTTATTGGCCAACGCTTGTCTCGACGTATCCAGACAGCGATTTATTGCCTGGATCAGGCAGCTTTCGTCAACGCTAGAACGGGCTTGGGTGGGTTTGCAGAGGCAGAATAACCTTACTGGGCTTGGCGTTGAGGCCTCTCTGCATTAGAGTATAGAACGGTCGGTGCAGTCCGTGTGGTTATGTTGGGTCTTGGGGTTCATACTGCCATCCCGTGCCTTGCTTGCTTCTATGAGCTGTCCATCTAGAAGAGCGTCTCCCAAGAGGCCCTTCGCGAAAAGGAGACTATTCAGTGTTGTGCGGAACTTCCAATGGCGACATCAGCTCGAGTAGCCGGCGCACTGTACTGAGCACCAGGTTGATGATGTCGCTCACGGTAGACCGCTCAGGAACTCTGAAACCGCCATCGATTGCTTCGGACAATATCCCTTGTGTCCCGGGATGGCGACGTGAGGTCCTTCTGTCCGCTGCAGGATTTGGGGGTTGCCCTGGGTGACATCGTGATAGCTTGAGACCCTCGCGTCATTGGAAGCGGCGTTGTCCCAGCCGCCGTTGTGTGGGTTAGCGGTCTTCACTACCCCGGCCGGCCTGGAACTGTCTTGTGCCCCAGGGGCTACTCTTTGCGTGGTGGTCCGTCTTTTGGGCTGTGAGGTGCTTACTCTGTGTTTTTATATATGTTACTCGTTGCGCCTCTTTGATTTTCCGCTGTTCCCTGGACTAGCTTGGCAGCATCTAGGAACATGATGTTCTCTGCACCTTGACCTTGCAGGTCTCCTCTTCTTTCGTCGTCTTGGGTGTACTTTGACGAGGCTACCTCGTGCACTTGCCGGCAGTTTACGCACTTCTCTGTGGTGAAGACGTGTGAAGGTTTATTGGCGTAGCTTATATAACATTGGGGAAAAGCGGAACTGACCACATGAAGTAGCACAATAAACAGTACAAACCTGCAGCTCTCAATCTTTGGAGCAACACCCCTGGTGAGCAAGATCAAATATATTTAGTCGCGCATCTTTTTTGTGCGTCATTACGCTTTCACACATTGCTCGCGAGCGTCAAGGTGGCAGAGTTTCATAGGTTGATATAAAATTTTGAAAAACAACAACAACGGGGAGGGGGCGAGGCTGACCCACATCATGGTGCCTTTTTCAAGCGAACACCGTGGTCCTATCCTCCGCCTGCTTTGCATATCTGGCCTCTGCAGTCTTGAGGTGAGAGTCTGCGCCGCTTTTACGGTAACGTCGGTCTCTTCCGGGACTTGAGCCTATATAAAAAAGTGCTGCCCTGCATGGTCCACCCCATTACAGCGGGCGATCCAGACACGTGTGCTTCTGTCCAGAACTTATCTTCAACCTTCTGTACTTGCAGGTGGGTTCAGTGATTGGTTTTGAAATAAATATTTGTGGTTGCCTGGATCGCCCAGTGTTCTTTGTTTGTGCTGCTTGTCTTTAGCATGTCAGAAAAGCAACCTTCAACCGTAAAGGAAGTGGTGAAGATCCTAGCCGAGAGCTCTACCGAACCGGTCGATATGACTACTAAACTAAGCCCTGAAATTAATACCATCAATACAAAATTAGGAAAAGAACTGGAGAGCGTTAATCGAGCCTCATGGACTTTATGAATACAAATTTCGAGGATTTTTAAACGGAGACATCGATGCCGCCGTCAAAGAAATAGAAGAACTGGAGAGCCGAACAGGATACTCTTGAAAGTTAAAAACAAGCGGCTTACTGACGATCTTCGTGGGCGGTAAAAAGAGAGCCTCCTCGACCTCAAACAATACAGTCCAACAAGTTAATCTGAAACTTAGGGGGTGCCCACAGAACCCAAGCGAAGACATCGAGGTTCCTAGTCGTTACGCTTGCTGGTTGCGCAGGGGTTCAGGTGTTCCCCTGACACTGATGTTGTGCATCGTGTACCTTCGAAGACACAAGGAGTACAAAATATGATAGGAAAGTTTGTGCGACGTAGTGGACGGGATGAAGTCGCGAGAAAGGCCAAGAAACGAACGCTTAGACCCTGACCTTGGTTTTTAGACTTCTGTGCCAGTTTATGTGAACGAACATCTATGTCTCGAAAACAAAATATTGCTGAGCAAAGCGATCGTACAAGAAGAAGAGAGGATGGAAATTTGCCTGGGCGTCTGAGAGCAGAATGTCACGAGAAAAATGAGATTATCGACGTCATTTTGATAACCAAAGAAGACGACCTGGTATACAAGTAGTGCAGATTGTTTTTTTCCCCAACTACAATCATCTTAGCATTTATAGAGCTGGAAACAGAGGCAGTGGTGTCATTATGTTACTGAAGAAATATATGAGGTACGAAATATTAGAGCAGTTTTCTATAATCACCGAATGGTATAAACTTTGACTGTTCTTGTTTATGACTATATTTTCTGTGGTGAATCGTCCCCCAAGTGCAGCCTTTGCGCCTTTTGTTCAATGTTTTGAAGAACACTGTGGGTTTGTAAATGATCATAACTGTATACCTTATATCGCTGGTGACTTCAATATTGATTTGCTTGCTGATAGTAACTTGCAATTTGCGTTTACAACTCAGTTTCCATTCTGTGGTTTTGTTAATGTCATCAAAAAACCTACAAGAGTAACTAGTACAAGAGTTTCTCTTCTTGGCTTCTTTATTACAAACTACGAACTTTCCGTACTTTTTGCCGGCGTCATTTCATAAGATATCAGAGATCACCTTCCAATTTTCATAGCGGTACAAAAACATCACTTTAGACAACGTTACATTAGCTCGGCAACAATTACATACCAACCCATTACGCAACACCAGTTATGATGTTTTCTGCTATGAAATTGAGCGATACAAATTGGTCTGTTATTTGTGAAAGTCGATCGGTAGTTGATGCTTATAATTCTTTTTTACATATATATTCGAATTTATGGCAAGTATGTTTCATTTAAACCGTAAAACCCTCCAAAAACTCTCGCAAACATTGGATTACAGCAAAACTTCTCACTAGATTCGCACAAAAAACAAATGATATGGTCAGATATTGAAATCTAGAGAAAATCGAAAACTTGAGATTTTCAAGAAATATAGAAACAAAGTAACAAGCATGCTGCGACAAGCGAATAAAATTATTACATTAATATATTTAATATTGATGATATACGTCTAGTGACGGGATGTGGCAAAGGCTCAAAACATTGTTTAACTACAAGCCACAGTTTTTAAACCAGCTGACAATTAACATAAACGGTTGTATAATGTCGGGGACGGATATGGTGAATACTTTTAATAGCTATTTTGTAAATCATACCCCATTTCCTGTTTCTACTACTATTGTAAATAATGCACTTGAGCCTTCACCCTTGTCTCATTCTATATTTATGTTTTTCCTCTGATGTATCCGAAGTCTATAACATATTCATGAGCTTGAACAATATAAAAAGTATTGTTGCATACAATATGCAGATAAAACTTAGAAAAATATGTTCTAGATATCTGAGCACCACACCTAACTTGTATATTGAATCTTGCATTTGAGTCCGGTGAGTTTCCTATCGAAATTCAGATTGCCAAAGAGTGTGAATACAGTACTGATTTAAATAACATTAACAATTTAAAACCAATTTCTATACTTCCAGTATTTTCTAAGGCAATTAAAGAACTAGTTTCAAATATAATTGTCTTGATAAATACCTTTTAATTACAAAAGTCTCAATTTGCTTTCCATAAAAGTTATTCCACTGGAGTTAGCCTTATTAAAACAAAACGAAATATTATTAAGAGCACTAGATATCTCTTATTAAAAATTGGTATATTTTAAGATTTCCTTAAGCCTTCGATAGAATAGATCACGAAGTCTTGATAGCAAAATTAGAATACTATGGTATTCGAGGGAAAACATTAAGTTTGTTACATCTTACCTAAAGAATCAAACTCAGTTTGTGTTTATATCAAACTTTGTCAGATATTTCAAAAATAATAAATGGTGTGCCCTGACCCCCAAGGCAGCATTTTCAACCCCCTACTTTTTATTCTTTATATTAACGATATCGTAAATGTAAATCCTGATCTTAAAATTTAGTTTATTAAATATACTGATGACTCTAGCATATTTCTTCTAATAAAGATATCCGTACACTAGCAACTAAATGAAGTGGTGTTCTCAATTGTGTTGAAAAATGAACAAAAGGTAATCGCAATTCGCAAATACTAAAGCCATTTTATTTAAAGGTCAACATTCTCCAGTCATGATCACGAACCCCTGATTTTGAACAACTAAGAAGTTGAATTTGTCTACACTATTAATACTTTGGGAGTTTGGTTTACAAATAGTATGTCTTGGGGATAAGCATGTTGATTACCTTTTGTCTAAATTATCGAAAACAGTGGGGTTGCTAAGCAAATTTAAATCATTGTTACCGCGCTCTGTTAAGCTTCAACTTTATCATGCTTTGGTACATTCGCAACTTAATTATTGTCATCTAGTTTGGAGAAATACAACTAAAACAAATATAAATAAACTATATATTTTACAAAAAAGAAAGCTGTGCGAGCCATTGCCAATACTCATACTATGACCATACTGAACACCTCTGTTCTCATTGTTTAATATAAAACCAATTTCAAAACATTTACAGGTCCCGACTTATTGTGGAGTACAAGAAGTCTACGCAGTTTAAAAAATAAAGTTATTGAGCAATTATGTAGCCTAGTCCTTTTCATTTCCTCATATCAACTCCGCCCTAAAGAAGAATGTTTTTTTTTTAACATCACATACATTATACTAAAACCCCACACTACATTTTCAATTAACAACTTTATTACCTGAATTATTGTTAAAACATGCTGA
>JAZHYW010037762.1:0-76954 GCA_037355805.1 Ixodes ricinus | reverse complement strand
TATATTTTGCAGGAAATCATGTTGTCACGTCATATGACACTGCAATGTCAAGTGAAGCCGTGTCACTCACTCACCACCGTCATAATTCCTAAATTTAGCGAGCAAATTGACGTCACGTGACCGGGCTTCATGCAACGCCGTAATATCACGCGACCACATCACGTAATCTCGGGTCACGTGACATCAGTTTTCCCACAGGAAAGACATTTCGGTGTCGCGCAGTCAGACCAATACGAGCAAGAAAGGCTCGTAAAAGGTTCCCACGCGAGTTACCGCTTTTCGAAAAACAAGCGCGGAGAGCCAGGAGCAGATGTGTGAAAGTCTGAGCGTTTTTTTCCCTCGCAGGTGAAGGACACGAGCGGACACATCCTGTACACCAAGGAGGGCATCACCAAGGGCAAGTTTGCCTTTACGACGGATGCGTACGACGTGTTTGAGGTGTGCTTCATCACCAAGCTGCCCAGCGAGATGAAGGGCATGGATCGGGAGGTCATGCTCCTGCTCAAGCACGGCGTCGAAGCCAAGAACTACGACGGCCTTGCCGAGGTTGGCAAGCTCAAGCCTCTCGAGGTATGTCCTCTTCTCGCATCCTGTATTTAAGCAAATAGAAATCTTTTAGAGCGCAGCTCTTAGGCGCCCGTTTCCGGGTTGAGCGGCATCGCCGTCGGCGTATCCGCGCTCTGCATTATGGGACATTTTTCCGCTAAAGTTAGCGGGGAAATGTTTCCGCTAAACTTAGCAGGGAAATTTAGCGGAAGAATTTCCCCGGTAAAAAATAAATGTTACCGCTAAATTTAACTAAAAATTTTCCCACTAAATTTATCGAAAAAATTTCTTCGCTAAATTTAGCGAAAATTTCTTGCTAAAAGGCAGGGAGGGCGAGGTGGGGCACACCCTCCCTTCCGTACCCTCCTCTCTTCCTCCTCAAGAACTGCGCTCCAACTCGGCATTATAGAAAATTGTAAATGTTGTTACTTTTTCGGTAGACTTACGTCTAAGGCTGGTTCACACACTTGCAGCCATTTACGACCAAGTGCCTCTAGACCCCTTGGGATCTCTCACGACAAGAACTGGTGTCAGCTATTGGGTCGCCATGGAACAGTTGGCACTTTCGCATATTTCCTTCTTTTCGCGCGTCAATCTTTGTTCCTTGGCTCGAAGAACTTTTGTTAATGTTATAAGCAACCATTTCTTATATATGGTATGTACATTTGACCTTGCAAATACCGCAAAGCCTTCACCCTGAAGTGAAATGCAGTTCCAGGGTCACCTCATGGATGGCACCGGCGTGCTCTCCCGTCGTAAGAGATCTCGAGAAGGCGGTCCTAAGCAAGCGCAAGTGTGCGAACAGGCTTTCAGACGCAGTCTCGGCGAATCTTTTGCAGTCGTAACGCGGGACATTAGGAGGACCCTTTGGTGCGTCTTCACGGTACGAAACTACCGGAAGCCACTTGGTGGCACCAAAAAAACGACATTTGTCGAAGCAATGTTTTTTTTTGCAGTCGTTTCGGGCGTCACTATCTTTTCACCACTTTGGATTCGCCTAAAAAATGGGAATCATGGCCGGACAGGTTCTAGAAAGTGTCGGTTTTGATACAAGGACACACTCGATTTCGTCTCCGTTTTCTTAAAAGGTCATTAAAGAAAGCGCACATTTGAAGCGTGTGGACACAGCTACATCCAAGTTGCTACCGAGATTTTACCGATTTGAAGGCTTGCCCCGCAGAAGGCAGAAACTGACGACAATCGGCCGACGAGGAGTCACGCACAACGCGAAATCGCATCGGCACCGTGTATCGGGCGGCCATTGAATACTTTCAATCTGCGTGTACATTTTTATAACTGTTTTGTGCATTTTATTTTTCCCCGTGGGCTCTAAATAATTCTGGCAACGTTACGACCGACCATTCCTCGTTGATGGTGCGTAGATTTGATCTCGCAAGTACGGCAAAAGCTTCCATCTAATTAAATGTTTTAAGTGTTCCAGGGCCGCTCGAGAGGCAGCGCCAGCGTCGTCTCGGTCGCGAGCAATCGCGAGGGACCGCAGTGCACCCGAGTATGCTCAAACGCAAACATTTTAATGAGCCCTTATTGGTTCACGCACGCAGCTCGTTTCAGTCACCTCGCATTAATTGGCTTCGAGTACCGGCACATCTTTTTTTAATGCAGAATGCGTTATATGGTTGGCACCTAACCATTTATGTTCTTGAATCGGGGACGGAAGTCGATAAGCCAACGCGGCGCTCATCTTTTTGCCGACTGCACACCAGTGCCAGCCGAACGTCTTCTTCGAGTGCAGCTGCGTTACTCCGGGGGGGGGGGGGGGCATCATGTGTTAAGACGTACGGCGTCACTCCGCTTTCTGAAACGAGTGCGGCTTCTCCAGAAAAAGAAAAAAGAAAAGTGAGAGTGATGGGAAACCGGAAAAAGAAGCGGACGCCACACTAGACGTGCCCAATTTGCTGCGACGCGTCCAGGTAGTTTGTAGTTTGAGCGTTTGATTTCCTTTTGCTGCGAGCCGGCACCGGGGCTCTGCTCGGTGCTGCCGCGTTCCAGTTACGCCGCTTTCTTTGCGTCCGCCTGCCATGCCTCGCGCTGTAATGGGCTCCAAAAAAGTTTTATGTAACGAGTCAGATTCTGCATTACCACTGCTTTTGCCACGCTCATACGACAAAGGGAAGACATTTTTTTTACGACGACGGCCGTTAGTGGGAGCCTTTCCGGGGAATTGCGTGCGGAGCTGGAGTACACGTCGAAAAGCAACGAGTGCTTGCTGGAGGCCAGGCGTTCCAAAAAGACGTTGTTCTCATTTGACAACAACTGTAGCAAAAACCCCGTTGTGCCGGCGCTTGCCAGACCTCGGGAAGTTCTTAGCTGGTCCAAAAAATTCTGCCTTCTGTCACGGCGCGCCGAGGAGGCTCATCGTATACGGAGTACGGATCGGGCCTGGGAGCGGAAGAAAAAACCTGAAAATTCTCGCATACGTGCTCGGGAGGACACGCAGACGACAAGGCCACGCCGATGGCAAATTACGCGAGATCCGAGCCGCTGCAACGCGCAGTGGCATAAGTGCACGCTCTAATATTTATTCCTGGGTGCAGATGAAGCTGCAGCAGCTGGAGGACCTGAGTGAGGCGGTGGTGAAAGACTTTGCCTACATGCGGCAACGGGAAGAGGAGATGCGGGACACCAACGAGTCGACCAACTCGCGGGTGCTCTACTTTTCCATCTTCTCCATGTGCTGCCTCCTGGGGCTGGCCACCTGGCAGGTGCTCTACCTCCGGCGCTTCTTCAAGGCCAAGAAGCTCATCGAGTAACTCCCCGGTCGCTCTAGGTTTTCCCCTGCCGCCCCGACGCTTCCCTCACACTGCCTTGCCCTTTTCTCCCCGACCCTTCCTTGCTTTTTCTCTCAGTCAAAAAGGTGTTTCAGCTTCCCCGATTCTCCCGTGTGGGACCCGTTCCACCCACGATTAACCTCAAGATCACTTCTCAGGCATTACTTGACCTCCTTCCTTTTTCCTAGTTTTTCCCCATCAAGATTTTCTCTCATCCCAAGTTTCCCCAAATCCCCATTATACGGAAGCCGTTTGTTCTGGGCTTTTTGTTAAATTTTCCTTTGCCTCGCTGGTTCTTTTTCTTGCACCTGCATAGATTCTTCTAAGCTTTCCCCATTTTGTCTGTTGACAGATCCCTAAATGTTTTGGTTTTTTTATGTGTTTGGAGCTTCCCTTTTTGCTTCTGTAATTCCCCTAAAATAAGGAGACTGGTTTTGACAGTGCTATCACTTCCTTTCTATTGCTTTCGTTTTGGGGTTTTCTTTTTTTACCCCATGACGTGACCCACGATGCTCTCCTATTGGCTGCCTGGACACATGCACAAAGGGCTTGTTAAAAAAAAAGTATTCTGGTCGTGTTTCGGATATTTCTTGGAACGGGTGCTGCTTTTTTAGCATTGCGGGGCGAAGTTGCAGTCGTTGCCACAGATGACTTTGCCATTGGTCAGCATTTCTGAGAACTGTCCATATAGAAATGCAGATCTAGTACACGCATATACGGAGGAGCTACAGACTTATGTCCAAATAAATTTAATTCTGAAAGGGGCCTTTTTTTTTTGTAATTTTACCGGGTTTATTGGGAGGCTGGAGTCGCAATAACTGAAGCCCGTCACCGCAAGCACACGTCAAATCAAGAGTTTGCAACGGTAGATCACACGATCGCTGGACAAAGTAGGGCATAGTACCTTTCTAGGAGCCTACAAATGCATGGCAGTTGTTTTTATTGCGCATGGATCAATGGCGTCATTCTTTTAACGAAAAATCTGTCTAGTGCAAGTGTCAACATACGTGTGTGCACCGCACATTTATCTTTTTTGCAAATGGTGGCTTTTCTAGTTCTCGATTGTCATTGCGAACTCCACCTGGAATCTGCGCCTGTTCAGAATCGTCTATCTGAGAAGCGTCGCAAATTGTACAGAAGGTTGTGTGTTTTTGATTGTCTCAATATTTTCAAGTAATAAAAAGTTTTCTCCAGACCTTGTGCAGTCCTCAGCGTGACTGGGCCGAATGTTTTGTGTGCATTCCAGAGATCTGGTTGACGGCTGTTTGTATGAATAAAACGTCACCAGCTTTGTATTGTCGAGCACTGTGCATAAATACACACCTGGAACTGATTGGGTTAAGTTCTTAGTGAATGTACCGTAAAATACCACAGAAGTGCCCACTTTGTTCTAAGTGCACCATAAAATACCACAGAAGCACCCACTTTGTTCTAAGCGCCCAGTATTAACATGTCCCGAACTTGGGAGTTCTGCAAATTATATGTTAACCGCCTGATTTGACCAGACAAGCACCTACGTCTAGATTAACCCAGTTTTTAGTGAAAATGTAGTGGGCACAACCCCGGCATTTTATGGTAATTTAAAATGCTGTATCTCTGCCAGGAATTTTTGTGTTCATTATCATGTCTGGTAAAATTTTTACAAGTCTGGTGCTGCAAAGACTTGTTTGGTCGGGCAATGCTGCCATGGCTGCTGTTACTATGAACTTATGACTTCAGCTTTGTGCCTGAAGGAAGGCTGGTCAGTGCAGAACATAGTTGTGTGCCTCCAAAGACATCCAAAATAAGCTAACAAAGGTATGTATTAATTTTGTTAAACCATCTGTGCAGGACTCCTTGCCAGAAGAATATTCCATCTTTTATACAACTCGCTTTCGGCAAGAAATCTCGCAAGAAACCACGATGGCAGGCAATCTTCCTCATTTTAGAACTGGTACATCCCACCTCAATTATAATATCTTCCCATTGTGATCGGCTCGGAGAATCATTGTGGGGTATTCCATACACCCCATTGGATCAGCAGGCACTAAGCACCTGTGCAGGAAATCTATGAACGTCGTCTCGCAGTACCTCTAAGATAAACCTAAAGTGGTTAAAGGCCGACGCACACTTCGCGCTTTCTACTTTACCCCCTGCCTCCTTTCCTATATCCTCTCCACATTTTACCTCGCCCCAACTTGTTTCCCCTTACAGCTCAGAAGAGGGGAGCACTAAGAGGATTATCTTCCCCGCAGAAAAACAAGGTTGTACGTTGGCCTTTAAGTACAGTAAGCAGAATCCAGAGCAAAAGGGGAAAAACCAACAAGTAGGTCATCGAATTCATATTTTTATGCACATCAGGTGGAGACAGCTCTTACCTACAGATATACACAACAAAAACACCATTGCATCTAGAACGATAACATTTAAAGTAGAAGAGAAATGACTTCACAAAATTAGCAAAAATCTCTTCCTTTCTTCTTGGGAATTTCAGCTCTGACAGCTACATTTAAAAAAAAAAAACTTAATTTATTCCGGGAACTGCATAATGTGTACCACACAAGCTCCACAAAAGACTGCACTAGTATCTACAGGTGTGTCCATAGGTCAGACAGACCAACAGGTTTGTATTTGAATACATATTTTAATGCACATCAGACTGATGCAACTCCCTCGCCTAAATATACATGAAAATGAAACTACCACATTAAGAGTCTTTAGCACGAAATAGTGACAAAAAAAATAACAAAAACATTAGCAAAAATATTTGTCTTTTCTTCGGATTCCAGCGTATAATGGCAGTATTCTAACAAATAACAGAACAATATATACCACACGAACTACAGGAGTGTCCGCAGATCCAGGGGGACTATTCCGGCCAGCATACTGGTTTTCAAGTTCCAGCCAGCGTACTGCTCCATAAATTCCACCCAGCGTACTGAACATTAAATTACGCCTAGTGTACTGCTCCATAGATTCCAGCCAGCATACCGAACCGTAAACTCCGGCCGTCGTACAGGTCCGTAAATTTCGACCAGCATGCTGAACCGTAAATTCAGACCAGTGTACTGGGTCATAATTTCTGGTTAGCATAGGGCCATGAATTCCAGCCAGCACGCTGAACTGTAAATTCCAATTGAAATACTAGGCCGTAGTTTCTGGTCAGCATACAAGGCCATAAATTCTGGCTAACATACCGGGCCGTCAATTCTGGCCAGCATACTGGGCCGTAAACACCGTCCAGCGTACTGGGCCGAACGGTGGGGCAACAGCCCGCCTAGTCCGTGAACTTGCGGTTGGGGTTCCTGCCGAAGAGGGCCGTCCTGATCTGCGGCAGGAGCTGGAGGGCGATCATGTCCAGCCGCGACTCGAGTGTGTTGCAGACGCGAATCTTGCCCCGCCTGGAGAACATCTCGACTCCGCCGCAGCTGCTCGACGCCAGGCTGGGCTCCACACTGAGCTTGACTTCTCGGCCTGTGGCCTCCTTGTACTTGGCACTCAGCGTGTCCAGGTTCAGCAGCCCAGCGTCTTGCGGTCGGCAGTGGACGACCACCTGCATGGCGACGGACCATGCCTCAGTCCAGCAACTGTGCACGGTCCTCTCCGGACAACGGCAAAGCCAGGTGGCACAAGGTACCACCCGATACGAAGGATGTAGCCCATACCATGCATTGGTGTATGCACGAGTGTATGTATGTACATACAAATGAATGTACATATACAGGGTGTTCCAACTAACTTGATCCACGGTTTAAAAATATTTTGGTGGATTTTAGAGGACAAAACCAAAGGAATAAGTTTGTTCGTTGTTTGGATCAAGTGAGGCTATTTTTTGTATGTTGCCCAATAAAATAATTAGGAATAATTAGGTTTTTAAAGGGGTACAGAAACAAAAATTGAAATATTCAAATTTCGTTCGGAAATGAGTCAAGCATGACGGATAATAACCGTAAATGATAATCGCACGTTTGTATTTTGAACGACTGGCTATATTTTTCGTTCGAAACGGTGCACTTGAGCAAGCGCTCGAAGAGAAGCGAAAGGAGAGCGCGATGCGTCATGGGATATCCGGCGCAAACAAAAACAGAAAGAAAAGATTCCTCGCATTCGTGACATATCAAGGCTGGCGGGATTGAGCTTTGCCCTTGGTGACGTTGTCAGCGTTGTGGTGGAGTCAATAGCGTCAGCGCGTTACAACCGAGCCGTTCGAAGTGCCCGTGGGGTGACGAGCGTGTGGCTGGCCCAAGGAGCACGTAGCTTCCACAGCACTGTCAGCTTAGGGCTGAACGGGGTGGGGAAAGCAACTTTTGTCAGAGTTTTGAGCGACTGGCTAATCTTCTAGGGGGAGAATGGCTGCATCCGGCTGCACAAACGAGGGTCCGAGAAAGAGGGGAGTCCACCCTTTCCGTCTTTTTGGACTGTTTGGTTCAATGCGCGATTTGTGAGTTGAAGGAGGAAAGCTAAGAAGGAAAATGTTGAAATGCCAAAGAGCGGCGCTGCTCCGAAGGAATCTGCTACGTCACGACTACGTAGCAAGTTCCACAACGCTGCTAGATCACCTCCCAAATAGGCCCCGCATGCATCCACCAGGTGCACATTGAAAGATTGTTTATTTAGCTTTAAAATTAGTTTTCTTGTGCCTTTCAACGGAAGACTGGTGTTTTTGAGGTTAGGGTGCAACATGCGACACATTCAAGCTAGAAAATGAGCGCTGGAATTTCGTTTCCCTACCCCTTTAAATATTCTATTCAGAGCAAAAGTTCCAAGGATAAAGTTGACAGCATCCTCTGAAACATCTAATTCAGTGTTGTTCTTTTTCGAGAAGCCTTAAACACTGATAGTTCATCCGGGCTTCAAAAGAAGCCCGCCAATGGTTAAAAAAAGCTTGCGACTTTGCATTTGCGTGCCTCGTATTGTAGAGCTCTCAACCGTGGCTCGAACAAACTAGGCCTGCATGCTGGACAGGGCACTGTTGACAGATTCGCGCTATGCAGAGAGCAAGTCGTCTCCTTCTTGGTGATGTTAGAACGACGCCGAGCTTTGATTGGCTTTGATTGAAAGGATAGTGGGTAGACCTCAATGCTAGATGCCTTGAGATCTATTTACTATTTTCTTAATCAGTATATAAGAGCTGGGCGTTCTGATAGCTTTGCAACCCCTATGCAAGAGGTAGACAAACTTGCGCTCCACATGCTTTGTCTTACCCTAGGTCCGAGCACGGCCGATGTTACTAGCTGAAGGGCCAATCAAAAAGCACAACGTTGCGGCGTAAGCTCTGCGCTCAATAAGTCGAGCCAGCGGAGGAGCACGCACAGAAAGACTGCAAACAAAGGCTGGTCCTATCGACTAGAGAGAGTACACGAGGTTTTGCCGTTTTCGCCGTTCGATTGGCCCTTCGGCCCGCAACATCGGCCGCGCTCACGAAACAACTCGCTATCTTGTATCTCGCAACATCGTCTGCGCCTCGTTTTTGCTTTTGTAGCGGCAGTGCACTTGGCCATCAGGCAAGTTTAATTTGTTCGGGCTGCCTTTGAGAGCGCCTCAATACAAGGCGCGTGAGTGCACAGTTGCAAGTTTTTCGTAATCGTAATTAGCCTGGAAAAACGAACTGTGTTTGAGGTTTCTCAAGAAAAACACTAAACTCTGTTTCACCTCGCGGTGTACCACAAAGGACGCTGCGAGCCACCAGAGCCAATTCGTAGCTTGGAGGGTGTCACAAGGCCCTTCCGGTTGAGTGGAGAGATGCGGAGAGTGCCGAGTTTCATGAGAAGCTACGAAATATGGATTGGCTCGTGCAACTCGTGGCGTCCATCGCGGTACATCGTAAAGTGAAACGGAATATAATTACATCTACGGTTCAGGGTTTCCTAGACAAAATTACAAAAAATCTGAAAAACACATTCTAGTGTTCAAAATTTGGTTAGTTCGAGAATGCTTTGACATCACAATTATATTTTTTTTTTTAAAGGACACTGCACATTACTCTTTGTAAAGTACAGGATCAACAGTCACGAGAGGCCGCTCAAGTCTCCTGTCTAGCCACTGACAATTAACAAAAAGGAGAGTTTGTTGTCAAATTGCACACGACCGGTCAGTGCTGTCGCATTTCTGAGTCAAAACAGAAGCCAGTCTCACTGTGGAAATGTGCAGGGCACTTTTCCCATTTCACGTCTAGACACCATTTGGGCCTCTGACTGAAAGGACGAGACTTTTGTAACAACGGAATCTGTATCCCGCAGATTTCACGTAAATATTGCCCCAATGGGCCTATTTCCAGTAAGCTTGCAAGCACGCGCACACCCTCCCCTTCGGCCTTGCTTCCCGCTGTCGCCATTTTCAGGGGGCACCGTCCCGCACGACCAACATAATTAGCAGCCATGTTTGAACTTATTTTGTCTTTTCTGACAATTCATTTTTGAGTATACGTAGTGTGGGGCAGTGTTGGGTAAAGTACATCTAAAATTAAAATGTACTTCAAGTAAAGTACAAAGCAAATGAGACGGGATGTACTTGAAGTAAAGTAGTAAGTACCCTAGGTGCAATGTACTTGAAGTAAAGTACTACAAATACAATGTACTTTCAAAGTACAAGTATTTTAACAGAATCTTTCATGATGCCTTTTCATTCCCCTATACAGTGATTTTTAACTGGTATGCATTGCCCAGGGGTAATCAGGGTGCATGACCCTATTTTCAAAAACAGCGGCAAATATTTGATAAAGTCAAGTGGCCACAGAGTAGATATTTTCAGGAATGGAGCCAAATTCAGATGTCCCTCTTCTGAATTTGGCACAGCTTGCACTGGATTGTTGCACCCAAAAAGGTTAAATGTACCAGCCCCATAGCTACCACAAGCAATCCTCTCATAGAGGAGTGTCCTCTCCTTAATGAAAAAAAGAACAGTGAGTGCGCAAGCGAGCTGTTGATAATTAATCATAATGCGACACCTGTGATTGGGGTGCAAAAAAATTAAGGAACTTTCAAGTCGAAGGAAAAGACAAACGAGATCGAGTGTCTCAAAACATTGTGACGTTCTCCTCTGTTGTCTTTTTCTTCAAATTGAAAGTTGAATTTTTCCGCACCACAGTCTCAGGTGCTACACATTATGATTAATTTTTCTCTCCTAATATTTTAAACCTCCTCGCTTGCGCTGACCAACCGAGAAGTAGCGAGAGTTCAAAAAGCTACAAGAAAGCCGCCCCAGAACAAACTGTCTGATGAGTCGTCTGCTCATGTTACTGTTGAGAGTAAAATATCCCTCCCAGTATTTCTTCGGAGTTGACAAAGCATCATTTCGTGATACAAATTTAACAAAATCAAATTTGGGGAATGTACTTTGAAGTCTCGAATTGTACTTTCCTCAAAAAGTACCAGAAAAAATATGTTAAGTAAAGTACAAGTACATACTCAGAGTATGTACTTCAAGTAAAGTACAATTTTCCTAAACCTACTTGAAGTAGTACTTTAAGTACAATGTACTTGAAGTACTTCCCAACACTGGTATGGGGCATAAAAAGCGACAGAAGCCGATAACAAAGGCACAATGCCAATGTGTCTCGACAGGTGGAAACATGTCGGGCTGCCCTTCCTTTGCAATTCGCAGAGAATTCCCCATGTCACTCGAAAAAGGTCTATTAGAACGGCCTGGTCACACCGTCTTCCCTCAGTCCACAGGTGCATGCAATCGGACATGGGCGTGCAGTGTTACCTCTTGCTCGAGGAGCTGAAGCAGTGCCTGCAGAACCATGCTCTGCAGGAGGGCCTGGTAGCGAGCCTGGTCCCTGGTGATGTCCCCCAGGCGGCGCTTGGCTTCCTCCAGCACCGTCGCAATGTGATCTTCGCCGGCTTTCAGCACCTTCAGCCGGGCCTGGTTCAGCATGTTGGAGCTTTGGCTGCAGGGGGGAAAGCACAATTCAAGGACAATGCACACTTCTCGTTTCCCCCTTTGGTTCACTTCATACCTTAACCAAAGATCATTAGCGAAAGGTTCTTCAGCAAGGGCAGGGCTCAAAGTCAAAGCTGTGGCTCTTTTCCCATCCTCCCCAAAGGTCATTTACAAAAGGTTTTTCAGCAAGGGCACAGTTCAAAGCAGATGCTTTGGCTCTCTTCACATCCTGCCCAAAGATAATATGCAAAATGTTCTTCTGCAAGGCTGAAAATTGTGAACTCCTTTCATTGCATCTGTCAATGAGAAAGGGAAGGAATCCCTTGTGCAAACTTTGTAGGGCAAGGTGTCCACACTGGGCACAAAAGCAACACTCAAGCAGGCCAGTCGTCCATTTCGGTCCGATAGCCAATGAGTGCTCAATTGTAAGTCACCTGCTTCAGCTCGCTGGCCTATGCCATTGAGAGGATAAAAGCAGAGAAATTCGCCGCTCAACAACTGCAAGTCGATGCTAGCGCCATCACATGGCACAGAACTCTGAAGCTCTGGGACTCAGAGAATATGAACCCGGCTGCACCATGTTCGTGTACTCCCAGAGTTCAGTCTTTTCTACTCTATGGTCATGTCCAAAAACTTACTCTACCTTCGAGGAAAGACAAAGAAAATAAGAGGAGTCTCGTAGAGTGAGGCCTTTTGTTCCTTGGCATCTCGAGACTCTTCCAACCTTGCCTCCCGTCACCGACATTACTTTTACCTGCCCCGTCAATCCCAGACAAAATAGACAGTCATACAGATGCCTAGACATTCATGGAATCTTATGATTAGGGCTCCGTGTTTTCGGAGTTTATTTTTCGTGAAATTCGGAGGGTGTTTTTCGGAGTTTATTTTTTAGCAAAAGTTCGGTGTTTAGCGGAGTTTATTTTTCGTAAATCCTCAATTCTCCGAAATTCGGAGATTAATTTCGCAGTGTTTCCTATTAAAAAATAATAAATAATAACCGGATGCAAAAGTATGCCAGATAAAAAATAAAATGCGCTTGTATCAATTAAGATTTCTTCAGTTGAATTTGGCGTTGGTGTCATTGGCAATACTAATTTATCCCACGACAAAAGTCGCACACAAGTGAGGCTTCGATAAACGTCGATAACTTAAAATCAATAAACTGCCGGAGGTAGCCGCAAGGAAGCTCGTAGTCATCCCATCAATCTATCCCGCGGCCGCGCGAGGTAGAGTGGTTAAGAATGTAATAGAGAAGTTTCAACTGCCCCTCTTCCCTATTTTATACAATCTCTATGACCCCTAGCTTTCACTGTTACCCCAGAAACATACCCTCTCCTTTCTCTAAATCCCAAATTCCATTACCCAAACTGGAAACCAAAAGAGTGGCTCTTGTCGTGACACGAATGGTACGATGACCTGTTTCCTTGAACCAACCTTTATGAGACAAGCCGTAAGGCCCCCTTTGACAGCGGTCCGAGGCTTTAAAGATAATTATGGTGTCATTTTCCCATAACCATTATTCCTGCGCTGCCCGAATTGTAAAAAAAAAAAAAAAAAGTACCTTTTTTTTTTTTTGCTAGGGAAGGGGGAGGGGGGGCATGGGCACATAACAGTTCGGAGTTTATCGGATAAATCCGAATTGACGAAAATTTTACCGGCGGTTGTTTTTCGGAGTTTTTCGGATTTATCCGAAAACACGGAGCCCTACTTATGATGTACACTCAGCATCAAAGCTGTCTAAAGCACGAGAGCAGTGCGCTCTGAACTGCGCATACGACATCTGCCAGTGGACGCTGGGCCCGAGATAGCACGCCTCTGAGCTTGCGCCGCCATTGTGCTGGGCAGATGCCAAAACGAGTACTGACCCTTTTGCAAGCTCCACCGGACACCAGAGGAGCGCTCGGCACCTCCAGGCTGCGAAATCAAGGAACTTGATGCGGCAACCCATGCACAGCCGGCTCCGCACTAATGCGCGTTCTCGAGAGGAATTTAGCCGCTGAACTCGTGCACTTGCTTCCGTACTCGCGCAAAACCGCTCATGGTGTGCGCAGAAAGCTACGTATATTGTTTGCATGTAATGCTTCCTCACTGTTACCGATTCCAGTGCTTGTTATCTCTGCACTTTCGATAAATTGCTTTCATAATGGCAACACAACCGTGGCTTGAAGGACAATAAAATAAGGGCCATTCACGCAATCACTAAGGGCCAATTTTCCGCGGCGCCCGCGGACGCCAACTACAAATTCGTATAGCGCCGTAAATATAGCTCCAAATTTTTTTTTCTTCGTTGTAAAATTGTTTTATTACATCTTTTTTACATCATGCTGTTTAAAAAATTTTTCTTTTCCTTTGCATGTGTCCTTGAATGATTCTTTCAATATATAGATCATTTCACCCTCCCCGCAAGGGCGCTGCCATCTTGGAATCACGTGACGCGGCAGCCATTAGGTTGCTTCAACTTGCTGCTCCGCTCTCCCTCCGCGCCTTGGCGGATGCGTTGTATTCGTGTTTTTCGTCGCGTTTCACCGCGCTTTCTTGCCTTACTTCGGAAACTGTAGTCCGACACGTCTACTCGACGACTAAGACATCACAAGGGTTCAAAGGTCCTTATGACAACTGAGGTTTGTTTATTAATAGTGGCGGAACATTCTCAGTAAGAAGCGCGTATATTTATATCGCGCATCTAGGATCGGAAGGCGTCAAGAATAGTCAGCGCAAGGAGACTATCTGTATTTCCTGAAAGTATCGTTCTTTGTATTCATAATATATCGAAAACAGTTTTTTTTTTTTATTATGGGAGGATAACTCGCGGAGGAGAAAGACAACGAACGTTTAGCTTGTATTTTATCTGAGGCTAGAAGTAATGGTAAGTCAACATCAGGCGATTTGTTTGTTCATAAAATCACACCTACATGTGCATGAGGTTCTCAATCTTTTTTGCTACGTAAACATTCTGTTGGTCGGTTACTTAGGAAGTTTAAGAAATTGTATACCATGCTCGCTCCCATTTCGACAGTCATTTAAGTGATTTATTGATTATATTCAGATAACCAGTGCCATCCACTTAGTTTATTTTAACACAAAGGTTGGGACTTTCCGCGTAAGAAACTGCCACACACAACTTAACAGTAGCGAGTTTTAGAATAGCGTGCACAAAGAAATAACGTCGCTTATATTTGCAAATCTAAAACGCGGTTTGGGTTCGGCGCATGCGCAATAATGACGACGCTTTTTTTATGTATGCTGTTTTAACTTTTGCCAGTATCTGAAATCCGCAATATGTAACGCTGAAAAAAAAGTTGTCTGCATAACAATTACTTGAGTCCAGGATTGTCGATGGCGAATAGAGGTTTACTTTTGGTGGCTGGCGACGCCGAAATTTACAGAGCGAATATGTTCAAACAAATAAATGTTTGTTCACACAGGTCCGTGAAGTGGTGCCTAGCGCTAGGATTCAGCCAAACTTTCCGAGGTATTTCTCCTCCTGCGCCCTTTAATTTTATATGGCAAATTTTACGGAAGACAAATGCTAGATTTAATTTGACGGGCCTGTCACTTATATCATATCTTGAGTAAGCAAATGTTCATATAAAAATAATTTATTTTCTAGGGCCAATATCGCGAAATGCTGCTTATGAATACTTTAGCAGGGTTGATAATTTAAGAAATTTCCTACTCGGCCTGTCACAACATGCTCGAGTACTGAATAATAATAATAAAAAAAGATATCGAGACGATACTACTTGTTTATATCAATTATCTGCCTCATTACACGATACGTTTTTAGTCTGCGAAGTTCACTAAAGGTTGAGTGCCCACGAAAACCAAACAGTGAGTAGTAAACTCGCGAGTTCATCTGTTCTGGCCGATTCAGCACATTGCTAATCAAGCTGTCGATATGCTTCTTTACGTTCACGTGTTAGTCTCTTCATTAGTTTGTTTTTCTTGAAATTGGTGTCATCGGGTACGGCCGTAGATGATGGTAATCTCTCCTGTACATCAGTCAGGCGTTTCGCAACCGACCATAATCAGATACATCAAAGGAGTTGGTAAAAAAAGCCCACAATTTAGGCTAAAATACACCTCGTAGTCCTCAAAGTGGCTCAATACCGCTGTTTCATTGGTTGTGTGCTACAAGGAAAATATTCGTATCACAAAATTAAGCAAAAACAACGTAAAACAGCAACATAGCCGCGTTCACGTTCAAACCGAAACCAATCAAATTGAAGCAACCTAATGGCGCCGAGAGCGTCAGCGCTCTATCCGCCGGTGAGGCAACTACTAAAATAGAAAGGTCTATAGCATGTCACAAGACACTTGGGTGTTCATGCAAACATTTTAATTCAGCTAGCTTCAATTTAGAGAAAAAATAAAAATAAAGGTGATAAAAAGAAAAACAAACAAATCTCAAGAGAAAATAATTTCAAGTGTTCATGCTGAAGCATGTGATGTAGCACGCAGACTCTGTGGCGGATAGGACTGCCTTGAGCCGCTTTCAGGCTTGCAATCCCTGACGGAAGCCAGCGCGAGAGTTCAGCGGCTAAATTTCTCTCGAAAGAATGCGCAAAAATGCGGAGCCGGCGGAGCGTGGGCCGTTGCACCGAGCACCTTGATTTCGCAGCCTGGAGGTACCGAGCGATCTTCTGGCGGCTGGCAGAGCCCAGCAGAAGGGTCAGCACAAACGTTGGCATCTGCCAAGCGCTGCGCAATGGCAGCGCAAGCTCTGAGGCGCTACCTCAAGCCCAGCGTCCGCCAGCAGATGTATGCACAGTCCAGAGCACACCGCTCCCACACTTCAGACAGGTTTGGTGCTGATTGTACAGTCTCCTGAAACATGGAAGACCCACTGGGAGCACATAGTTGAGACTGTGGCTGGCGGGGGCACTGTGCACGCTTCGGGCGATTCCATTTCACCATGAGGGGAGAACTCACTTGGGGCTCAGCTAAAGCGCAACACGCGCTTTTCAGTTTTGGTTTCGTGGCAGAGAGCAGTTCGTCAGCTTCATGCCGCGGCTATGTCTTTGGTTATGCCTCAGACAGCGCAATTGCTGTCTGAGGGAGACCGGCCTGAGCCGAGGAGGTCATTCAGACTGTCAAAGCGCGAGATCCGTGTCATCCTTCTAACCTATGAATGCATTCAACGAATTTTATTTTTTTTTATATTGGGGTCGGGTATAACTTTAATATCTGTTTACATGGCAATGGCTGTTCTGACATTTTACACCAAAAACAACTGAGCCTTTGTGACCACATCTCGGGGCATTACGCCGATGATGCGCACTCTTCTGTTAAACCGAAACCAAAACTGAAGCGTGTTCAGGTCCGGTTGAGCCCCGTCTGAGTGTCCTCCCCTCAAAGCTGAATAGAAGCGCGTGAAGCGCCCTGCCCGCCGCCGTCTCGGCAACGCTCTCCCAGTGGGTTTTTCATATGTGCTGTCAGGGATGGCACCAAGTACACCCAGTGACGCTTAACCTATATCCGAGTTCTACGCCACAGAAGGCGTGCAACGCTTACATCTTGCGCTGCAGTTCAACTTGCTTCTCTCGACGGGTGTAGTAGTCGATGATCTTGAGCCTTTGCTCCGTGACCAGGCGACCCTTCTCGATGTTGAACTCTTCTTCCGCCTGCAAATTAAAATTGCAGGCGTTTTTTGTGGTTTCTTACTGTCGGTTAGAGAGTCATTTAGGATGTGCTACTACACTCCGCTTCACGTGGAACGCGAGCGTAACAGAAGCTACGAGAGTGAGCTCCGGCCTTTCAGCGAACTGGCAAGCCTGCGCGTTCGTGCAATGGAAGCATCGTTGGGGTGACACGCTCGCACATAAAGTGAAACAAACTCCACAGTACCTTGGCGTCTACTTCTTCTGCCTTCTCGTTGGCTTCCTGGTCGATGAAAGCCATCATGTGCTTGATCTGGAAGCAAGAATTCGAGGGTGGATGAAGGTTAGACGAAGGCATACCTCAAGGAGCGGCAGGTGTCCGCCCGTCCGTGGACCGCGGTGGAAGCGTCGGCGGTTCGCCAATGCCAACCTCACCTGCTTTTGGACGTCGGAGTCGCTGAGAGCCATGACTTCTGGTGTTCTGGAGCCCGAACTCGAGGAGGGAACTGTTGTTCAGCGAGAGAACTTCGGCGACCCGATTAAAAACCTAGAATTGCCGCACAGCTGTCATGTGATGTCCGCGATGTCCGCCAGTACCGCAAAACAGGAGGCGACCGCAGCGCCGCCCGATCAATGCTTATTCAAAATTCTTCAAAATGTTATATACGAAATTATTTTTGCTCACTGACGTAGTTTCTTTCGTAGTGTCCTATTATCCCTTCAATTTAAATACTTAGTTTTCTACACTGGGATCTGAAATAACTTAAATGTTTTCTTTGTTCCGGACATCGGAATCCACCATCATAGAGTTATTACAATAAACGCTAGAGGCTCAGCTGGCGCTAGTGTCTACGGGGCTTCCGGTTGCAAATTGAAGCAGACAGCATGCAGTCTACATTTCCAGCCTCCCCTGTATTTCTATGGGAAAACGCGCGTGAATTTTTGTCTCTTCGTCGGAAAATAACATGAATAACTTTTGTCATATCGGTTCTAACGGATAGTATGTACCTTTATTGGTATTGTGAAAGTGTAATTGCTTTAGTTACAGCATTTTTCTTTGAGTAAGCTATACGCACTCCGGAGTGCATTTCGGACGAGATGGCTATACGCACTCCGCCGAGAACTCATGCCCGTCGGGCCTCCTTTTCGAACGGCGCGTGTATCACTGGGGAGCGTGTTAACCCAGCCCCCGCCTGCGTTCACGCCGCTTCGCGGCGACAGTATTGGCTGCTAATTACAAAACGTAACCAGTACACGCCGCTTCGCGGCGTCCGGCCGGCAACCCAAGCCCCGCTGTCCCCGATCGCACCTCCGGAAAGGGAGTCCCATTTAATTCTGCGAAGTTTCGTCGCCAACATTATCGCAAAAAAGAAATGTCGTAAACATCGCAATATGCCTCAATAAAACAAAATGAAAAAAAAAAAAAGTACGCCCACCGGGGATTGAACCCGCGCCCACTTGCGTACAAAGCGGACGCCATAGCCACTGAGCTATGCCATCGCTGAAAAAACCTCGTTGTGGCCATTCGTTTTATACGAGTTTAGCGGAGTGCGTATAGCCATCTCCTCCGAAATGCACTCCGGAGTGCGTATAGTTTTACTCTTTTTCTTTACCACTGAGCGATGTTAAACTTCGCTCTATTTCAGGCCCAAACCCCTGTTTCAAGGAAGGTATGTGAAAACGAGCGACGGTTCTAAGCAAACTAACGATCGAAAGGAATGTAGTGTGTGTTCAGGTTCGCTAGCATTTCGGTGGTGCTTATATATTGCTAATATGCCCGTCCTGTCATTGGATGAAAATGACTCCGTCGTGCATCTTTACGATCGTCAGAACGCAACAAAAATAAAGCACGTGAGCTACGAAAGGTATGTCTTTTTATTATTTCCCATGTCGGGCAGTTTTTATCGGGCACCTGCTCTCTGGCTCCCCTTATTTGCAAAGATTTGGAGCGTGCGAGTGATGCTTTGAGCCATTTGAACCCAGAACAAGCATCTTCACAGTACTTATTTATTGCAAATCTAACTATATTACGTGGCTTTCAATTTATTTTGATCGTCTGCATGCACAAGGAGTTACTCATCCAGTGTTACTGCGTAGTTCTTGCCGTCTCTCTCGGTTTTCTACATGTCCTTCGTTCGTTTGGCACGTATATCCCCCATGTTGGAAAGCGTCGACGCCGTGTTCGCGCTAGCAGTGTCCGACAGTGCACAAAAAAATACACGTACGAAGCCGTTTTAGCACCGTTTTTAATGCGATGAATTTGAAAGAAAAAACGCCGTAACTGACCATTTATTTCGTCTGCGTGACTGAGAAATGTTCCAATGTGCCTAGTACGTACAAATTATTCGTGGTATTTGCTCTTGTAATCGAGCGCAGAGAGAAAATGCACTCGCTTTTTCCCATAGGAATACATTACCGGAAGTCAAATTTAGACTGCTTGCTGTCTGCTTCAAAATGCAACAGCACACTAGCGCCAGCTGAGCCTCTAGCGTTTATTGTAATAACTCTATGTCCACCATATCCGGAATTTCGTTTCGAGAGTATTTGGTTTCTTCCCTTTCTCTCTTTGCGCTATCCAAAGGAGGGGAATGCACTGAACAACCTTGTGGGGCCTAGGATAATCCATTATGGACTACAATGTGACAGTTGGCAAGCTCAGTCACATGCAGTAGTCCATACAATGGACCTTTTGCAGAAATATCGGTTCAAGCGTAAATGCATGGACTTGGTACCCTTTTCCTTCTGGCTAAGCAGAGAGGAAAAAATAATCCACAATGGGGACAAATGCGGTTTGGGGAAGTAGTATCTAGGTGATCTAGGCCATAACGGCTCAAAGGGCAAACAGGAAGCGGTTTGGATTTGGACTGGTAATCCACCATTTTAGACATAACTGGGGCCACCAGGCAGAAAGCTGTGCTCGAGGATTTCGAGGTTTGAACAATGTATGGATTAGGAAGGACAGGAAAGATGCACCTTAGAACGAACTTGGGGGCAAGAAGATAAGCCAGAATCAAAATGTAGAGCCCTTCCACCTCACATAAAGACGGGAGGACCAGCGAAGCTGTTATCTTCACGACGTCTGGGACGATGCCTCGAGGACGACCTCAAAGACGACTTCTAGGACGACCTCGAGGACGATGCCTATAGGACGACGTCTAGGATGACCTCAGGATGACCTCAAGGACAACTTGTAGGACAACCTGAGGGACGACTTCTAGGACGACGCCTAGGACAACCTCAAGGACGACTTCTAGGACTACCTCGAGGACTTCTAGGACGACCTCGAGGACAAATTCTAGGACGACCTTGAGGACGACTTTTTAGATGACCTAGAGGACGACCTCAAGGACGACTTCTAGGACAACCTCGAGGACGTTGCCTAGAAATGATAACAAGGGATCAGGACCTCACTATCTAATAATGCCAAGGAAGGCTGACTCACACTGGTTGCCCCCTCTTTTTGTTTTTATTTATTCATACTTGACCCCTTTTTCTTTTTATTTATTCATACTTGCCAGGACCAATGGGGAGTTTTCTGTCGACATGCGAGGATGTATTTTTTCCCAGACCCCAGCATATAACAGCTTCACTGTAAAAACAAGAGACTTTTGGGAGCCCATTCTAGGTCACTGCAGCTAAATGCAGAGAGCAAGTCATCTGCTTCTTGCACAAAGGTTGCGGTGATGTCAAAACGACGCCAAGCTTTGATCGGCTTTGATCGGAAGGATGGCGGGTAGACCTCAATGCTATATGCCTTAAGGTCTACCCACTATTTTTTCAATCATCCAATGCAGAGCGCAAGTTCACCTGCTTCTTTTGCAAGGGTTGTGGTGACATCAGAACACCGACCTCTGATTGAAGGATAGTGGGTAGACATCAAAGCAAGCTGCCTTGAGGTGTACCCACTATCCTTCAATCAGAGCCAATCAGAGCTCGGCATTCTGACGTCCCCACAACCCTTGCAAAAGAAGCAGACAAACTTGTGCTCTGCATTAAGAGCCTGGTATTCCGACGTCCTTGTAACCATTGTGCAGGGAGCAGACGAACTTCCACTCCGCATAGAGAAAGCAGGATCTTGCTTCGTTGATCAAGGGCATGGAAATATGCATTCACATATTTCCATACTACAACCTACTAAACTGGAATTTCCTAAAATGGTCCATAGAGCCAGCAGGATCTTGCTTCCTTGGTGGAGGGTATGGAAATACATGTTCACATATCCCTACCAGAACCAGCACATTTTAAAATGTTTCACAGAGCGAGCAGCACCTTGCTTTTTTGGTTGAGGGTATGAAAAATGCGTTCACGTATTTCCATACTACACTCGGCGACACCTCTTCTTGGCAATGCAGTGGGGAGGGGAGAGCCCACGCTCAGCTTTATTCAGCGCTCAAAATGGGAGAGGGAATGCGTGCCTGTACCCTCCACTGCATTGCCAAGAAAAGTTGTCGCCGAGTATAGAACCTACTGAACCGGAATTTTCTAAAATGGTACAGAGAGCCAGCAGGATCTTGCTTCCTTGGTCGAGGGTATAGAAATATGTGTTCATATATCTGTACCAGAACCTTCTGAACTGGCATTTTCTAAAATGGTGCATAGAGCCAGCACCTCGCTTCCTTCTTGGAGCGAGTGCCCATGCTCGCTTCAGCACGAGTTCGTGTATCTTCATATCAGAACCTCCTGAACCGGCTATTTCCTAAAATGGTACATTTGGAAAATGGTGCCCTAGGTTTCTTGTGGCAACTTTAGTAGCAGAAATGATAAAATCGTCCTTCCGACATGAAAAGTGTAGGGTCACCTCATCCAACTCACTACATTAATAATCTTTACTCTTACTAGATCAGCACAGTCAGCTTGCATTGTAGGCAACCGAGCGACAGCGAACACTTGGTGAATGTAATCTGTTGGCATAGAGCTCAACAAAAAAGAAAACAACAAGGAAAGCAAACATTAACTACATACCACTTTATCATAGGTTGTATATTTTATTCCAAAAAGGAAATGCAAGATGAAATGTGGCAGTAGGAAACCGAGGTACACCATTGCAGCAGACGACCGTACGACGGTCATCTTGCCTGGGCACCTAATGCCACACGCTCGAGAAAGATTTGGAGATGTCTAAACAATCTCGTGTCCACCCGACACTCTGTCATTTGGGAAAGGTTGACTCATCTCAATGCGACAACCATGAAGACAAAATGGCAATAAATAAAACAAATGCGGGGAGTGGGTCAGTGTCGGTAAGGTGCCTGGAATACTGGCAATCGACGTCCAAAGTTAAAAGTATGACAGCACATTGGTGTGCGTACCGATCACACCAGTGTGCCGTGATAGAGACTCGCATGTGCCGATCACGTCGCGAGCACTGGTGAGATCGGTACTCGGCTACCTCCTTCTGAAGGGATGATGAAGTCGTGAAATCCAACGACCGACACATTTAACGCAAGTAACATACCCTCAAAACCCTGAAGAACATTGCATAAAATCTCATAATGTGACAATGACTTATTTGACGCCGGAAAAAAAACGCTCGAGGCTTTCAAGAGATTCCGTAATAATACTGCGGCACTTCTCTCGCTTTGACGCGAGAGATACAAATATGTCCCGAGAATCATGCCGTCTTCTCGGTACCAATTTCTTGCAGGTGGGCGGCGTCTTGCCAAAACCTCTTCGGCTCCCTCTTAGAATGACGCTACTTTTATTCCAAACAAACATTTATAGACGTCGCTATTGACTGGCAAGTCACAACGTAACTCTAAAAGAAAAAAAAAAAAAAAGATGTGTGGGACACTGGTCACAAGTGGTGTGCGGTTGCGCAAACAGCAACCCACCGTAATCTCGCACAAAAATGACTACCCGCTGGGGCACGAAAACACCCGACAGTTGTAACCCTGTACTCCATTTCACCCTAGCTCCAGTATGCAGCAAAGGCTAGGAGCATAAGCTCGGAGTTTCAGAGAGGAGATTCCGTCGTTCGAACACATCCGTTGCGCAAAAGATACGTCTTGAGGCTACGCGACTGCAGCCTTAGCCGCAGACGCTCGCCAACCCAGAACGAAGTAAAAACTTCGATACTTTCTACGAACAGGGACCATGAGTGCTGGCACTGAACCCGAACAACAGCTAAACCCGTGTGACTTTACGGTGTTTGCACTCATGGTGGCCGTTCGCAAAACGGCGACGGGGTTTACAAACAGTTCCATAGACACAACCATAGGAGGCATTGTAAGCGACGTAGTAGACGTCAACAGTAGAGCGGCCGTCTCGAAGAGACACGCACAAACGCTGGCACAAACTCCGGACAGACGAATGAATTTCGAAGAAAAGGAAGTCTCCTGCCTGCCGAACCGATCGTCGTCGACCGAAAACAGTCGGAACGTCCCGAAGCTGCAGCCACCATACTCCGTTCCGCCGTACGACGAACCCCAGTGGACGCTGAGAGCCATCTGGCGCTGCAAACACGTCATGTAACTATGCGACACGTCGCTGTGACCCTCACGAAGGTCACGTGACACTCGCACAGTGTTGGATTGGCTCCGGTGCCTCCTGTACACTATTCGGACAGTGCGGTGGGAGCTACGCCGATCACCGGGTCAATCAGCCGCCTCCCTTTTATCACCTGACTCCGCATGTGCATCGGGCAGGACAGTGATCTTTGTGACGAAAGGTGACTAGCTCCAACAATGGTTTGTTACAGATCAAGAAAAGCAGGACAAGTCCCTGCCAAAAAGCTCTCTGCTCGCCATGATTGACAGTTTCCTCCTCTCCAGCATTCGCTCTGCTAAAGTGGAGAAGGTGGAAGGCTTTATGGGAGGAACTTGTCCTAGTTTTCTTAACCTGTAACAGGCTATAGCTCTAAAGTCGTCAGACACAAAGTTTGGGCCAAAGTTAACGCAGCGCACCGATTGGACTCTCGCGATGTTGCCGCCACACTTTCCTTGTCGAAGTCAAATTGGCGCACTCCGCAAACTTTCGGCTACAACTTGGTGTTTGAAGAGTCTATTTTCGTATTCGCTTCATGAACCGTAGTAGAGAGTTCAGCCTCTCGCAGAGCGTTAGGAATATCCCCCTTTATGCAGCGAATTAAGGTGTCCAAAAATGTATTTTAGATCGCCTACACATTATTTTATCGAGCTGTACAAGTTTCAAATGCCAAAAGCATTGTTTCTTCCCCCAAAATCCAAATCTTGCGAGAACTGCCTCGTGCAGCGTACGAACAATAAGGAAAACTTGCTATTTTCTCGATGTGACAAGTATAGAGCCCTAGCACATAACTTCCACCGCACCGTCATCCTGAGGGTGAACGGAGTATGGCTTTCGCAGCAGACCATCGTCTGACGAAACGTAGCATGAAATAAATAAAAAGGGGAGAACGTTTTTGGCATGGTGCTTGGAATACTGGCTCGTTCTGGGCGTCACTGGCGCCGCTCGCACGAACGTCAGATGCGCGGCTTGTAGGTTAGCGTGACGTGGAACGTCTGCACATCCAGTTCGGTGCAGTCCTGCTCCGACACCACGGGGGCCCGTTCTCTTTGTCCCTCGATGACGAACGGCGCACCAGGCGTCTCGACGACGACCCTCTTGACCCCCTGGAAGACGGGGTGCCTCCCAGGGGGCTGAGGAACCACTCCGACCTGGTGCGCATCCGTGCCACCTGCCGCTCGTGGACGAGCGGTAGGAAGGAGAGGGAGCGGGCGGGGCCGAGGAGGGGCGTCTGGTGGAGCCCCGCCTCCTCCAGCACCAGGCAGGGCCCCTCCTGGGCCAGGGCCGGGGTCGACTGGCCGTGGTGCAGGCCCCAGCGCTGGGCCTCCGCCTGGAGCCACGAACGCTCCGCCTCCAGGGACGTCTTGCCTGTGGCCAGCGCAGAAACGGAGACGGTTGGATTAGACCAGGTTACTTTTTGAGAGGAGGAACGAGTAACATATTTCCGTTACTTTTTGATGCAAAAAAACTAATGATATCTATTTACTTCTAGAAAGGAATGTGTACGACACAAGTTGCCCTTTTCGGATTTCACCCCGGCTCATGCCTGCAACTTTCACAACAAAAAAGCTTGAACGAGAAAATAAAAAAGATGCCCACGAATGCGTAAGAAAGCTAGGCATTATTAGTGACACAAAATATTGAAAGGCGGCTGCCGCCGCAGAAAAAAGACACATTCAAAGTAACGAAAGTAACTCCTCGCTTTTGAGCTGAAGTGACACATGCTTTTTAATCTCAGTAACGAGTTACGTACTCGGTCACCTTTTTGAGAGAGTAACGGTATTTACTTACTTTTTTTCAATAATGCGTAACGAATGTTCAGAGTGGCGCACTGCACCGCACACACCCCCCCCCCCCTCGCATCCACCGCGACCCCCCCCGCTCGCATGCCCGCCGGCTCCCCCCCCGGCTCCGAGGGCGGACCCCCCCTGACACCACTGACGGTTGCCCAGTTCGCCGTGGTCGACGACTCAGAGGTGCCCCTGTGGCGAGTCTGGCAGTGAACCCAGCAGAGTCAGCTCGCCGGGCCATTCTCTCTTTGCAGGCTAGGCTACAGATAGGGTCCCATACTACCGGGGTTTACTCTCTCCCACAGAAACGCAGCATTTTGGTGTCAACTTTCAGCGCCAGACAAAAAAAAAACTTGCATTTGCTGGGACTACTATTGAAGAAAATAGAAAATAAAAAAGGATGAAAATAGTTTAGTGGAATCTTTGTTTTGGGTTAACAGAAAATGAGACTATAGAGATAAATATTTCTTTACGTGAAGCTTGGCCATTTCATATTAAGACAGCTTTCATGCGAGGTTTTTCTTGGTATTTTCCCAGTTTCTATTCACGTCTCCAGCTTGTTGCTCGCCCTCCCGCGGCTAGGGTGACCACCTTCCTGCTAGCGAAATGCGGGACACGCGGGGCAGGTTGGGGGGGGGTAGAGGAATTTTTTCAACACGCACACCACGAATCGAGGCTCTGTTTACACATTTAATATCCTGTGCTGTTTATACACCTGCAAATTGTATTGCAGCAATTAGGTTCAAATAATTTTCACTCCTAGTGATATATTTTTGTAATGCTAAATATGTTATTGAATGTGCCAAAGTTGAAAACATAAGAATCGACTGTGGCAAAACTCAATGCATCAAATGGAAATAAGAAACAGTAAATCTTTTTTCTGGTTGTTGTTTCTTGTCAACGCTTACTTTTATCAACATGGTCCTACACAAATTTTAACATTATGTTCTTTTGGACTTTTGTGAGTTGCAGGCTCTTTGCCTTGTGTAACTGTCTTCACTAAAAAAAAATTCCACAACAACCCTCTTGCACTGACACAGCGATTTGAAAATAATTTAAATATATTATATTTAAACTTTCGGCGAACAATTTTCTCTTACAATATTTTGCCACCAAGGGAGAAGCCTAACGGGGCATGCGCATCGGTCTCCTGCAAGAACGACGGTCGCTTTCCGCAATGCTTGGATAAAAAATGGCGTACCATTTCGATTCACACGATTACCAGCAACCTCCGCGCTTCCCCGTGCCCAGTGGTTCGGCAGCACCATGAGTTGCAGACTGAATTTTAGGGCAGCGTGAAATGCGGGACATTTTGAAGATTCTGGAATTTCTCGCGGGACGCGGGACACGAGCCCTCAATGCGGGACAGTCCCGCGAGTCGCAGGACGGGTGGTCACCCTACCTGCGGCGGAAACGAGGAACGCTCCAGTGAGGGTCCTCAGCTTCTCCTGCTCAGCGGGCACGGTGGAACTGCTCGCGATCATGGCTCGCAAAATGTCATTTCCGAATGCAAACACCACTCGTCACTGTCCCAATGTAGTGCTGCAGCCGGTATGGGATTGTACCTTATTAGAGAGTTTTAATTTTGCGTATAGAAGAAACGCAAGCGCTGTGCATTTGCGTTAGACTGGTGTGCTCCGTGCCGCGCATGCGCGTCGTCACCATGCTCCAATTTAAGATCGCAATTTTGGGCACCGCGTATGCGCATTATGGAACACGCAAACAGACAGTGTTTACATTCGCTCGTATATGCAATACTAGAACTTGCTACTTTTTCGCAGGTTTCCAATGCCAACGAAACATGCAGCAGTAAGCAGATGCACAAGCATGCATGTGTTCCTTTGAACTGGAAAGACTGACTGGCAAAACGACACCGCATAAAAATTAAAAAATCTAGATGTTCTAAAAAAGCTAAAAATTAAAAAAAAAAATTATCTTTTCTTTTTTTTGGGGGAGGGGGGGGCATTTGGAAGCATTGGCAGCAATTTTGGAAGTTTTACCAATTGTCAGAAGTCGCGACTATGATGCACCTTATGCTTTACCCATAATTAATGTTATTTTACGTTGATTTTTCAGATTAGCTAGAACGTTTTCATTAATTTTAGACAATTTTTATTTTATAACTTGTTAAATAAAAATGCTGCAATTAGCATCAGTGATGATAATTTGCACACTTTTGGTTGCTATACTTGTTTGTGCATTTGAAATTAAATCATAAGCGACAAATTATATTAGAGCTTGAAAAACTATGTATTGAAATATCTTAATTGTATTATTATTAATACAAATTGCGGCAATGTAGGCCCCCAATAAATGACACGGTCACAAAAATACGCCATTTGACCATAATACTGTTTCCAGAAAGGTCTCATTTTGTTTTCGTTTTAGCATATGAAAAACTCTGACATCGTTATCAAGATAGACAAAAAGTCCAACACTGGATGTAACTAATATAAAGTCCTATGCGTCACGCGTTGCCTTAAAAAACACACACACTTCTGCTGTCTGACTCGGATTCCGTCTTTGGGTTTTTGTAGTGAGAACAGCGTTTCTCAATTTATATGTTTTGTGAACATATTCTAAGCTCATCACCTGTGGCAATATTTTGTAAAATTTGGATTGATTCTGTTACTCTTGTGCTGGGAATAATGTCATAGCAATTAATCATCTAAATACTCATAAACCCATTAAAAGTCCCACAGTTCATTATTTGACATGACAATTAACTGAGTGAGAAAAGGTAGTAAGAACACACGAATAATGCCATCACGGATTTTTTCAACAAATACAATATTCAATGTTACCTCTAAGATGTATGAAAGATCCTGTCTTTAAAGGGACACTGAAATCTCCAAAATATTTTGAAGTTTCTGGATCGGGCACACGTATGTTACAAAATAAAGTTTCCGGGAACAACTTCTTTAGCTCAATAATTATGCTGTCTGACACAATCTTGAGTGATGAAAGAATCCAGAAATTAACACTTATACCGAGAAATTGAATCCAAAATAGAGTTTAGTTTCGGTTTCCTTCCAGAATTAAAACGTGCCTCCTGGTGTAAATATTACATACACACAGTTTTTTTTTTGTTTGTCTGTTTTTCAGGATAAAGAGGTAACCTATGCTCAAAACACTCTAGCATCCTCGTATAAGCAGGAATATAATTTGTGTCGCTCAGTGAAGCCAGCACAGTAGACAGGCTCAGGAACTGGTGTACCGGTTTGCATTTCTGACCCTCACTATAACCACCATTTCACAAAATGAGTGGCGCCACCTACAGTGAATTGGAGTTGCGAATAATACTGGATGGTGGGGGAGGGTCACTTTTCGGGGTTTACTGGTACACTCTGAAAACAAAGAACCCTAAGCACACTCGGTGTCGCCTTACAATGGATTGCAGAGACACCACGAGCCATTGAAGCCAGTCCAATGCCGCGCGAGTGTCACATGACCTCAGGGAGGGGAGCGGTGACGTGCGGGACATGTAGTCAAACGATACGTTTGCGACGCCAGGACGGTTCGTGGTGCCCTCTCCAATTTGTCGTAAAGCGAAACGGGATAAATCAAGCAGCCAGTACAAAAAGGCCCGTCCGATTCACCTACACCGGCTACACCCGCTGCACTCTGCCGCATTTGATTTACAAGTGAAACCCGACTCGAAATGCAACTGGAAGTATGCTACCATACATTTTTCTGCACCGTGCTACGTCTTTCTGCACCGGTGCAGGCTGGTGCAGGTAAATCAAGCGAGCCCGGTATTTCACCTACGCATAAATCGAACGAGCTCCTATTCCGCCCACGCGTCGAAATCGGTCATGAAGTGGCAATGAATGACGTCACAAAAGCCGGAAGGTCACGCTGCCAGATGCCGCAATCCTGCCAGTTGAGTATACGAGTTTAAAGAAAAGAGCGAGAGAATGTGAGCATCACCGTCATCGCGGCGTCCCAACTCCCGGCTGACAAAGCTTCCATGGACTGTCAAGCTGGAGAGTGACGTGCGGCAGAACGGGCGTCTGCCACAATCACCACCGCCGCAATTATGGCCCGTTCACACAATCGCGTTCGACAACGACCGACTTCGACACGATCGATTTTTAAGCCTCTTGCAATGGCTTATGACAGGCTGCACTGCTGCAGAGCCGGCCGTAAGCCGTCACGGAAGGCTTTAAAACCGGTTTTGAGCCTCTCTGGTCGCAAGCAGTCGTAAATGTGTGAACGGGCCTTTATAGTGCCAGGATCGTGGCTGGAAGCGGCGTGGCGCTTGTACAGAGTTTCACGCCGTCTCGAGAGACCGCTTTTTGGGCGGGGTTTATAAACACGGCAGTCCAAGTCGCATTCCAGGCATCACCACGAGAGGACCGCCGTGGGTGGCTGGGGGAAGGTCTCACTCACGTGGTACGAGGGAGTCGGGGGTAGCGGAAGGCGAAGACCCAGTCCTCCTCGACCTTGAGCACGCGCCCGGTCAGCCGTGCGTAGTACTCGTAGTTGTCCCGGCCAAACAGGTTGCTCACCCCGAAGTGGTCAATCAGGAACTGCGTCACCCGGGTGGCTGCCTTGAACCGCACCACGTCCTCCATGCGCGCCACCTGCGCAACCGTGCAAACCAGACCACCGTGTCGGTTCACGGACTACAGTGATGGGACTCGCTCGTTCATTCACTCATTTGTTGATTCTTTACAGGGGCACTCAAGTGGTTTCACGAGCAACACACAGACAAGAGATACTCATTCACTCGTTCATTCATTCATTTAATAATTCTTTAAAAAGGCACTAAAGTGGTTCCATGGACAACACACTGATGCCAGATGTACTCATTCACTGAAAAAAATGGTCAATGTGCAGGCGAGCTGGTGCGTACTAATCAAGATGTTTAAACCCTGAGACTGGGAAGGAAACTTGAGTATAGAAGTATAAACTTTAAGTATAAAATACAAAAGTATAGTAAAGTATAAAAGTATAAAGGGTATAAAAGTGTTGTATGAAATAAATTTCGTTGGCTGAGTTCGAGACGCTTGTCTGTCATCTTTCTTCCGCTTCTTCTAAGATATCTTCAAGTTTCCTTCCCAGTCACAGGGTTTAAATATCATGACACATTCATTCACTTATTGATTCCTGAACTCTTTGACGGTCCAGTTTTTCTCCCAAAAGTGTTTTGTTTCCAAAAGAAGAGTGTAAAGAAAGGATCAATTCGCAGGTTTTTTTCTGTTTTATCTAGCGGGAATATGTACAGTGCTTGCAAGCTGTTCAGGTTTAGGATCATCAAATGGAAATACTGAAAGCGAAAAGGTGTCACCTTGCTTCCATTCGGTTTCATGCTTCCGCGACATTCCGGCAGTTTTAGATGTCGAACAGAAGTAATTCTACGGAGCTTCTTTATCGGGTCGTAAGCTCTTATTTTCTTAATTAGGTTCTGAGAAGCATTAAAGGTCTGAATCGAAAGAACTGGTGCTCCAAATAAGACTACCCCAGAACATCCAAGATGCGAAGCGAGCATCAACCGCAGATCACATGCACGGAGCTTCTGATTTTAACACTATAAATAGCCTAGGCAAAGCAAAACACCACACAAACATAATGTTTATATAGTTTGCTAAACACATAACAAATAACAATGCCTCCGGCTTTGCACACAGTTTTGTGTTTAGGCGGACACTTTTAAATATCTAATTGCCGCCATACACGTGTGGCGACAACCGTCAAAGGGATAAGGGGCCTTTTCCAAGGGCGTTACATAAGGAGGTGTCTGGCAAAGGTGGCAATGTGCGATGAAAACAAGCAATAACAAAAGCACGAAAAAGCAAATATAATAGTACTCTCACTCTTGCAAGTAAACCTAAAAAGCACTAAATTGCAGTGCACAAATGCCAATGAAAAACCAATTTGTAAACCATGTCCCTTAAAGGGGCCCTGCAATCATATTTAAACGTCGACCTTTTTTGCGGTTTCCACGTCTCTTGGGGTTCGGGCAAGCCGGCGGGCACGGAGAGAGTAACTAAATATCAGTGCGTCATATTTTAACCGGATGACGCGGAAACCTCCTCCACCTACGGGGGCGATCCGCGGTGCCGAAAGCGCGCGAAATGTGACGTCTTTGGTCCTGGGCTTACTACTAGTCAGAGCCGCTAAAAGCTTCTTTTTAGTCGAAATACAAAATATAAGTGGCGCGAGCCGTTTCAATTATTTATAAAAGTAGTTTTTGTTCAGTATTTTAAATCAGAAATAAAACAAATGCAGTTTATAAAGTACGGAAACAAGAAATGACCCTTCGACATACCTGCCACCATGCAGTGGAAAAGGCGGCGCATATTAGAAAGTAGGGTTGTGCGAATATTTGAAATTTCGAGTAGTAGTTCCGAATAATACACTATTCGGTATTCGCTTCGAAAAGAACAGCACTATTCGCGTTTTCTAAGTGTTTTGATTGCGACGGGTTAGCCCCGTTGAGTGCGCTCCTTACCAAGCACCAGTGCGCTGCGGAGAAGCAAGACCCGCGAAAGTGAGCTACGCAGGTGTTGCTTCTCCGGATGACATTGGTGCTCGGTAAGAAGCGCACTTTACAGGGTATATCTACATGGTATAACCCAGAGTATACTATGTTAGGCAGAGATGCTTTGTACAACCTGTGTTCATCATGCGCAATCCATTCTTTTGTAACTTGAAATCAAAGAAAGAATATTTTATATAGCAAGATTTGTAAAAATCACTCAATGGAGTATAGTTGGCCATCTCCATAGGATTCATTTTATGTCGAATCCAGTCGTTTACTTACTGCCATCCCAAGATGCCAGACCTTCTGAGGTCACAGTTCATAAATATAGATAGATTAAAGCTTAGCTATAAATGAACAAGTGAAATAACCTTTACAGGTTTAGCTGGGTTTTCAGTCTCAGCATTATGCAATGGGTAATGAAAGGCGCGGAAAAACTATTCAATATTCGTAATCGAAAATATTCGGCTAAAACCACTATCTGCCTGTTCGAATTCGCTTCGAACTCAAAATGCACTATTTGCACAACACTACTAGAAAGGCAGGTCGTGACTCAGTCACCCACTTGAGCCAGGCGGCGTAGGAAAGGTCCCGGATGTATGCGGGTGGCGCTGCAGTCGAGGATCCGACCAGTTTCGAGCGTTCCGAAGGCCCTGGCTGCCCGCTTCATACAGCCTATCCAGAGCATGCTTTAGTGGCGCCCTCTCGAGCCGTCGACATGGAGTGCGGCAGCCGTGAGCGCTCGCTGAGCTCACTACCCCTCCTCTAGTTCACGGCCACTCAAGCAACCAAGAACGTCATGAAGGAGGTTATTTTTTGCTTGTTTTTGTAATTTTAATTTGCCTATAACTTTTAAAATAAAGCATAATTCGAGAAAAGGAAAGTTTCATGAAGTTACTACGTTCAGTGCGCTCAGGTTCGGTGCAAATTAAGAACCAGTAAAAAAGTCCTTGCAGGGCCCCTTTAAAAAAAAAAAAAAAAAGAGACAACAAGAAATTTAGAAATCAGAACCACAACCAAATCTGACATCAGAAGCAGCACAAACACAAAACTAATTGTTTACGACGAGGAAGTCAAGATCCAAAACCAACTTCGGTGTTCTTTCAAAGATAAAATGCAGAACGCTAAGAGGTTAGATAGGACAGGTACGTCACAAAACAAAAACATTTCTCGATTAAAACAACTTTAAGCCTTTCCACTCTGGTGAAGAAGGAAGACCAGTGAAGCTGTATTATGGTCAGACAACTTCAAGGACGATGTCTAGGACGACCTCAAGGACAACCTCAAGGACAACGCCTAGGACGATGTCTAGGACGACCTCAAGTGACAACGCCTAAGGACGATGTCTAGGACGACCTCAAGGACGACTTCTAAGACGACATCGAGGACGACGCCTAGAGGACGACCTCAGGGACGACATCTAGGACGACCTCCCAGGGACGACGTCTAGGACGACCTCAAGGATGACGTCTAGAACGACCTCAAGGACGACTTCTAGGGCCATTTCGAAGACAACGTCTAGGACGACCTCAAGGACAACTTCTAGGACGACCTTGAGGACAACCTCTCGGTCAACCTCAAGGACAACCACAAGGACGACGCTCTAGGAAGACCTCAAGGACGACTTCTAGGACGACGCATACAGAGAACACGGATATATCGAACACGGATATATCGAATTTTCGGCTATATCGAACTCGTAAATTATCCCCTTGAAAATCCTTTGTAAAAGTATAGAAATTCGCACGTTTATATCGAACGGTATTTTTACCCGCCATCGGATATATCGAACGCCGCGCGAGCTGGAAGGTGCGCTTCGGCACTCGCTGCGCCCCGCGACCTTCGCCGCCTTCGCGGCACAGCGCCCAACGCTTGAAAAAATTACACCATCTTCCCGAGGGGAACCATGGGGAGATGCGGAGCATCGAACGCGCGGGACAGAGAATGCTAGCAGACGACCGGCGCGGAGTTGCGGGAAAGCTCACCGCCCTGGCGTGGCGCTGCTGCCCGCGCGCCGAGAACCTCCCTCCTTTTCCTCCAAAGAAAGAAAAGGCGAAAGGAGGAGGCCGCCGGCGCTGCTGCCCGCGCGCCGGCGGCCTCCTCCTTTCGCCTTTTCTTTCTTTTTTGTTGTTGATGTTTTGTGAGTTTTGATCAGCCAACCACAGTTCGCGCCTTTCGTACATTGCTGCTGCCCTAGCAGGCAGTCCGGGTAGCCATCGCCAGCGCCATCGCGACTGTTCGCGTGCGCTTTGTTTACGGAGTTCACTTCCCTTAGTTGTCGCGTACCACCGCATTCCTCGTTTGCGTGCGTGCTGTGCAAAGGCGCTGCGGACTGCTTGAATTTTCGACTTCTCGTGTAAGCAATGGCCAGCGTCAAGAAGCGGAGGAACCTTGACTTTGCGACGAAGTTAAAAGCCATACAGCGTGTTGAGGCGGGCGAAAAAAGTTCGAGGGTGGCGGACGACATCGGGATACCACGCAGCACTCTGAGCACTTTGTTGAAGAACAAGGCGGATATCAAGGCAAAGGCGGCGGAGCAGCGAACGTCGGGAGCCTGTCGTGTGCGTGCTGCTGCCCACGGGAAAGTAGAAAAGGCACTCTATGCCTGGTTTTTAGAAGTGCGCGCGAAGAACATTCCTGTGGATGGCCCAATGCTGATGGCTAAGGCCAAATGGTTTGCCGCTGCACTGGGTGAGGACAATTTCGGCGACAACACCGGGTGGCTTCACCGATTTAAGCAACGCTACAACATCGTCGGCAAAACCATTTCTGGCGAAAGCGAAGCCGTACGCAGCCAGGACATCCAGCAGTGGTTGACGAAGGAGTGGCCGGAAATCTCGGCGAAGTTTTCACCCGCTGAAATTTTCAACGCCGACGAGACCGGTTTATTTTGGCAAATGCTGCCGAGCAAGACTCTCGACGTCCGGGGCAGCACGTGTCACGGCGGCAAAATGAGTAAAGTCCGCGTGAGCGTTCTGCTGGCAGCAAACATGGATGGGTCTCGGAAGCTCCAGCCCTTTGTGATCGGGAAAGCAAGGGCACCGCGCTGTTTCAAGAACTGTAAGCAGCTTCCCGTTCGCTACGCCTCGAACAAGAAGGCGTGGATGACGCGTCAGCTGTTCACAGAATGGCTGCAAGCGTGGGACGTCGAGCTGGGCAAGTCGGGGCGTCGCGCTTGCCTTCTTGTGGACAACTGCTCGGCCCACCACACCACTTGCGAGCTCAAAAACATCGAGCTGAAGTTTCTGCCGGCCAACACGACAGCGAAGCTGCAACCGCTCGACCAGGGCATCATCAAGTCTTTCAAGGTGGGCTACAGGAGGCGACTCCTTGATAAGCTGCTGGTCAACCTCCGCATGGGCACCGAGCTGAAGGTTGACCTGCTTGGTGCCATTCAAATGCTGACGGGCGCCTGGCGAGACGTGAAGACGGACACAGTCGCCAACTGCTTCCGGAAGGCAGGCTTCGTGACGGCGGAACTTGCGGAAACCGGTGAAGACGGCGACGAAGAGCGCATAGACGACGCGTTTCGCGAGTTGTCGGCACTCTTCCCGGCTGCCGTTCCACCCGAAGTGTCTGCGGACGATTTCGTGGAAGTGGACTGCAATGTTCAGGCTGTTGCGAGCCTCGCTGACGAGGACATTGTAGCTGCGGTCGCAGGGACCCAGGATGCCCAGGCCGACAGCTCAAGTGGCGACGAAGATCGTCCGAACGAGGCGGCGGCTACACGCGCGTACTCCGCCGCCGAAGTGGCGGCAGCGTTCGGCTTGATTCGCCGTTGTTGTGGCGACATGGAGGGAACCGGGCTGTCGCACCTGGACAGCCTCGATAAGATCGAGGCCAGCGTCTTCAACTTCATTTCGAAGACGAAGAAGCAGGCCAAGATAAGCGATTTTTTTTCACGGAAATAAAACATTCCGTTGCATCGTGTGTGCGGAATTAGTTGTCATTCTTGAATGCGCCGATTGTAGGTGATCGTCCGCCACAGGTAAGGTCTCGGGGCTTTTATTTTTTTATATCGAATTTTTCATATATCGAACTAATTCGCGATCCCCTTCGAGTTCGATATATCCGTGTTCGACTGTAGAATTCAGCCTTTCCACTCTGGTGGAAACCAGGGTGGAAAGGCTAGAAAGGTTGTCGCCATCTATGAGTAAGGCCGGCAAGCCGATTGTCTGGTTGCCGCCGTCGCTCATAGATGGCGGTAGCTGTCCAGAGTTTTGTGTCAACATTTCTTTGCGGGGGACACGATCCTGGGGGAAATAGCCCTTAACAGCTCCACTGTAAAAATAAAATTTTAGCGCATTATTATGTTAGGAGTGATCCAGACAATCAGAATCAGACAATCGGATCGGAAAAGTGGCAACACTGAAAGGGCAGCCATCAAGTGACTGGGCTCAGCTAGAGCGATGTGCTCCCCTTGCAGAACAGAATGTTGCAATGGTGCACCATTTTATGTCGGAGTAATGCAGGAAGTGACCACCATTCTCGCAGGATATGCAGCAACAAGTGCCAACGCACCAGCAACGTGTGCACAAGCAGTGTCCATAGCACTCGCGCCACCGTTCCTCCCCTCAGCACCATAGAAGCGTCCACGTCGTGCTCCCCGTTGTCTGGTTTCGAGAACTTTACCACGGGTGTATTAAGACGCCGCTCGAAGCATAAAAATGCAATTATGCACTGCCCAGCCAGTCGCACAACGTTCAAAGGTCGAACAAGTTTCGAGACTATTGGACTTGGGCGCCAAATCTATGTCTCGCGAACGCCAAGCAAAAAATGTGTTTCGTGCAGAAGCGCGGCGCTCTGCAAGACCCCTTTCCGGCAGTACTTTTCCGACGTTCTTTGGCACACACGATCGCTTCTACACAAATAAGAAGTTGGCAACAAAGGGAAAGCTACAGTCACAATGACAGAATTACTATTACTACATATGGATGCACCGCGAGCATGTTCGACGCACGTTTGCTTCGTACACATGGATGCTTGGAACCTGTCGTACGGAGAAGAAACACGCCCCAGAGGGTGTCTGCAGACTGTCGTTTGTGCGACGTATTAGAGGTGTGACCGCAGCTTTAGTTACCCCGAGACGGAGCCAGACGACAGGCGCACACCCACCTTTCCCTCGCTGACGCAGGACCGGAAGAAAGAGGGCGCCACGCTGACCCCCAGGGCCTCGGAGGTCATGCCCGTGCGACAGGCCTCGGCCGACGAGGCCACTAGGCGGAAGGTGCCGAAGAGCAGCACCAGGAGGCGCTGGGCGGGCAGGGGCAGGGACGACAGCAGACGCTGCACCCGCTCGCGCCGCTCCTCCATCTCCGAAATCTCCGCCAGCGCCTGCGGGCGAGAGCAGCCAGTTGTTGCGCGTTACGCAGAAACGTCTTCTGTCTGGTAGGTTTCAGTAGACCCTTTTTAATATTCAGTGCCGTCTGGTGGCTCAAAAATCAGTTTCACCTCAAACAAACTAATGGCAGTCGTGGAACTGTATTTTATCACTCACCGTCACTTTTGCATGTCAGTGGGAGATGAGAGTTGGTTCCTCGATCACCTTATAATTATTTCTTGATTTGTCCGTTTCGATAACATAAAGACCCGTTTGCACACTTGCATTTGCTTAGGACCGAGTTCTTGCGATGTCTTACTGCGAGAGAACGCCCTGGCAGCATTCATGAGGTTACCTCAGAACTGCACTTCATTAGAGCAAAAATTTTGCAGCATTTGCAAGATTGAATGAACATACATATCTATAAGAAATGGTGATTATTAACATTGTCAAAAGTTTTTCAAACCAAAAGAAAGAACTAAGTGCGAAGAAAAAAAGGAAATATAAAGAATAGACTGATGTCACCAAGCGAACTGCACAGGCGCTCATTCCGGAAGTGGTGCCGCCACCATGTTACTTGTAGTCATCGCTTTCCATCTTCCCGGCTACATAGGGCTGCACGTACATCATCGTAGATTATCGTTTGGGACGCCCCGGTATCAGCTTGATAAGATTGTGTTGTTTGTGATGCCTTAGTTTGTCAGCAAGCGCAGAAAAGCAGTTCCAGTCGCTTTACAATCACATTGTTGTCTGCTGCTTCTTTGTCTTCGTGAATGGGTAACCCTACTGCCATTCAAGCGGTGGTCCCACTGCGGCTGCGGGAAAAAAACTATGCCCCAACTCGAGAATTCTGGCTGCTCGGACGTCTCAATTAATTTGGAAATAAGTGAACATCTAGTGCAATGGCAAAGAACTAGAAAATTCGAGGGACCATCGGGTCGGTGTAGCACCGCGGAACAGCATCAAATGTGTTGGTGAAAAACTGAGCTTGGTAGTGCTCAGTCTTGTGCATAACGTTTAATCAACAATGAAGTGAGAGGAGCTAAATAGACTTTCTCGGTGAGCGATAGTTTTCTAAAAGTTGTTTCATTCTGGTCGACAGCCTGTGCGGCAGGGTGCACATGAACTGCGGGAGAAGCCTGCAAACAAAGAAGAAATGATCTACAGAAAGACCATGCCTGATGCGCCATAACAATCGGCATCTGTCAAAAAGAAGCAACCATGCCAGATACCTGAAAGCTTGGGATGGAGATGATTTTTCGTGTACATTTTCTATTCAGTTTTATTTTGTTTGCGCAAGCTCCGAACGCTAACGGCCTCCAGACGGGGGAAGCTTTTTTCTGCGGTCTCAATTAGTGTTAATGCAGAATGGATCAGTAACGTCAGCCTAATTTGGTGGTAGGTTTTGCACTCTAAATTGCATTATATGGTGTTTTCACGTTTGTATAAAAAATAAATTTAAGACTGCTCTCGTAAAAAGATTTTTTTTTTTTTTTCAAAGTGATGCATGTTGGGAATTGCTGCTCTTTTTTTAGTGACTGTCCTGATCTTGTGAAGCACAGTTGTGCTTGAAACATGTCGTCGCAATAACAGTTATAACAACCAAAATCCATCGAGCAAAATGTGTATTAAAAATGGCCTCCGGAAAGCAGAGCAGGGGTCCTATTTGAATAGGCCAACAGATAGACCGCTACGGGAGCGAATGCTCAGAGAGAAAGATAGCGTACGGAACACTTTGACACGCACTATGTCTCATGCCCTGTAATCTTACACATTTTAGCTGACGTGCAATAAGGTGGATATCAACTTATTATACAAATCGCGAAACAAATAGTAAAATGCTACATTTTTCTGCCGCTGTGTCCGGCTCTGTTTACCTTTCTTTGCCATGCTTCTTTCTTTCGGGAAGACATAATATCCGAAGCCTTTTTGCCTGGTGCTGTTATTATAGCTCCGTGGCATACAACAGGTGAAGCCACCCACTGAAAACCATGAGTAAACATGATAGTTCATTTATATTTCTACTGCGAAATGGCACTGCGAAATGGCGCCACTGGCCCTTACGCGACTCGACCTGAACCTGCAGACGTGCAGTTCCCGGAGTGGCCGCTGCGGGAGAAATGGCGTCGTTGCGATCGCCATTAATTCGGTTCTCGAGTGCGGATCTAAGCCACTTTTCAAAGCAGGCTTTATGGCAGTTTCCCAACTGAGTTGTTCTAGTAACGTGCCATTTGTGTGTAAGGTGTTAGCTTGCACCCCTTAAGACAAGCGGTTTCTAAACTGGGTTCTCCAGAGTACCCTCCCCGAGCTCCAAAAATTTCTTGGCCGCCCCTGCCACTATGCATGAATTTTTCCAATTTAAGCGTTACGTTAGTACATCTTAGCTACCCACTGATGCACACTGCTTGTTGAAGGTTCCCTGATCCTCTTGCCCTTTTCATAAAAGAGATGTTACAACTGTACCTGAAAGAGTTGGTCCTCCAAGGCAGGCCCGAAAATGCCACCTGGCAGCTTGCGCAAGAACTTCTTCAGCACCGATGCTATCGTGTATACCGAGAAGTGGTCCAGGTTCACTAGCCTCCCTGATGAAGGAAGTGCACCAGCTTCTTCATGTTGCCCTGGAAAAGGAAAGACACAGCTTGGCACTCTCACCCTTTTTAAGACCACTCTTGGCATTTACCATGCTCAAGTACGACAGCAGAGCACATGTATCTGGTGCTCTCTGCTCATACATATTTCATGGCCCGTAGATATCTGGCGGTTTGTATGCATCCGTGGTATGTGCCCTGTACTTGTAAAGGCAGGTGTCACAATAGTGGTGACACATGTAGGTGCTGTGCTGATTACAGCGCTTGTCACGGTCTGTCAAATATGGCGACATTGTGTGTGTTTGCACACTGGGAAGCACACTGTCGAATCACCAGGCACGGAAATGTGCAAACAAGCATGCTCTTCCTGCTGGGGCAGAGCTGGCAGGGATGCTGCTCAGCCAATATTACTTAGAAGGCATGGCCTGAACACGCCAAAGCTCAACGAGAGTCGGTGCAAAGCGGCAGATGCGTCCGTCTTGGCGTCGCGCACGTTGTGAAACGCTGTGAGACGAGCTGGGCAAGCTAGGTGGCATTGCGCTGGCTCCACTAGTAATGACGTTTGGGGAAAAGGTAGCATTGGCTCAGTACGCACCTGATGTCCCGGAGCACGGAAGACGTCCTTCTTAGTGGGTGCCTCCTTGTTCAGCTTGAGCACCAGCACGAGCAGCGGCGCCGGCAAGTCCTGCCCCGCGGTGCACACTTGCTCCAGAGGCACGCCAAACTTGACCTTCTCCAAGCGCATTGGGTAGGGTGCCGCGCCGCCGCACGATGCCACCACCTGGCCCAGGCTGGTAGCGCCCGGTGCACTCGGCGGGCCCACGCCGACATTCCTGCAACGTCGGCGGCAGCTCTCGAGCCAAAGTGTCCAAGGCCAACAGGCTCCCGATTCCAGCGGCCATAGACCTGCTTCTCCGGCCAGGGAGGTGCCGTAGCGTCCACGAGACGCCACCCCACCAAAAGAGGCGCGTCCGCTAGCATCCATGAGACACGACCAATTAATGCTGACATGAAGCGGCATCCTAGCATCACATTGTGCACCGATCCATGGGCACGAACCAGCGTCTGTCAGGCTCCCTCTGCATCTGTCCACGGGGCTAACACAGCATTTGAAAGGATGCAACACACAGCAGAAACGCGACCTAAATATATTTCATTTTGCCCGCCAACGGGCGCTGCTCAAAACTTGAGCTACTGGACTATGGCAAACATGAATGAAGCATAGGACGCATTGGGGTCTGAGGTTTTCATAACTACTCAGGAGATTGGAGGGAAGGGGAAGGGGAGCAAGATTTTCCTTCTCCTGCCCTTATCATTTACATAAAATTTGATATTTGTGAAAAGGTGGGCAAGGTGGGCAAGGTGGACAATCCTGCCTGCCTGGCCTGCTCTGGTCTGATCTACTCTCTCTGCTCCGCACGCACCCCGCCCCCACACCCCCGTCCCGACGCCGCTGACCGTAGTTCACACTGAAACGCGTCCGCGTCAACGCTGCAGCGTCGATCGTGTTGGCAAACTTGTCTGCTAACGGGAGCAGAGCCAGCGTGTCGACGCCGACAACGGGATCGAGCAAACAGCGACGCTGAATTCGCACAGAAAGGATTTGCGTGCAGAAACGCACAAGCGTCGACGCTCGTTTCCAGCGTCCAAGCAGACCACTGCGTTGCCGTCGTCTGCCAATGCTGGTAAAGTGACCGCTCTGACCCTGACGCGTGCAGTCGTGATTCCCATGCGGTTCCCACAGAAAGGACGAACTCACCAGTGTCGGGCAGGCGCTCAGGGCGGCCGACGCATCGCGGCCTCTGCGCCTGAAGACGGCTCGGCGACAGTTTCTCGCGGATTCTTGACCGCTCTTATGATAAGCGAAGTCGGGATGTGCCGACGGCACGCTGGTTGCAGACGAGAAAGCGTCGTGCTGCTGACTTGTGACGCCGACGGTCCCAACGGTCGCGCCCGCTGGCTGTGCAGCGCGCGTCGGCTCAAGGCGCCGCGAACCATGGCTGCCGCTCTGGGTCTGCACTGCTGCAGCGTCGAAGGATCGGGGCCGCCATCGCGGGGTTGGTGTGTCGGATCTTCGGAACGCTGGGTTTCCTGCCGAGTGGCCGGTCAAGGCCGCTGGCTGGCAGCGCGGGTTCAACGTGCGGGGACAGGGTTGCGAGGGACGCGCTGGTGCCCTACCGAAGCACGGCCATCGGGCATGGGACGACACACACGTGACCTCGCCAACGTCGCGCAGGGCGCAGCAGGGAGGAGCCAAAAGCAACACAACAAAAAAATAAAAAATAAAAAAGCGCGCGCTGCCGCGCAGAGAAACATGCTTGACGAAGGCATCGAGAAATTTTTTTTTCTTTTGTTCACTAATGCTTTAAATTAGCTGTTTTTTTTCTTTTTTACGTTTTACAAAACGTTTAATTATATTTTTTGTTGACAACCAATCAGACAAGTCAGAAGCTCAAGTTGATAAAGCTTTTTGAGATGCCACCTCATTATTAAATAAATCAAAATAAGGGGAAAAAAAACACGTTTTATTCATTGACCAGAGTTCAGATTACATGATCCGGCCCTCGGAGCATGTGATCTGAACTCCTCCACAAGTCATCTCAATAGAATGTATTCACTGGCCTCCATAGCCAAGTCACATGCTGCAAGCACAATTTTTCTCACTTACAAGTTAATAAATGCACATATGCACTCAGCATAAACAGACAGAGCTGCAGCCACCAATAAGTACCTCTCTTCCCATAACGAGACCAACAGACACACCTGGGAACGACTGGAGCCATTTCAGACACATAACATTATTTATTGTTCAGACTCTGCTCAGTTGAGGTGGCATACGGAGCCTCCTCAATCTGAAAAGTCAGGAACCAGGCTTTCGGGAAGTTCCTGCAACACTTGCACTCCCAAAAGGCGAAGCTCACACAGTTCGGTCGCATCTTCCTTGTCTTCCAGAGGTCCCGGCGGCGACTTCACAAAGCGACGCGCCCCCACTAAAAACGCACGCAGGTCATCAGCGCACAGCTCCGTCGTCGCCGTCTTCAATCCCAGCTTGAGCAGAAAGAGCCCCAACACGACCAAGTTAGCTCTGAGGACGGGCTGGAGATCTCGAGCCGGCGAAACCACGGTCCGCACGCAGAAGCCGAGCAGCTCCGGAAACGGAGCCGGAGCCGAAGTCACAAAATCTTGCTCCAGGACCACTACGTTAAGGAAGACACCGCAGGCCGTCTCGAGCGCGACGCCCGACGAGGCCTGTAGATGGCGCCACAGATTCGGAAGGATTGGTGATGCCAGGACCAGCGGCCGCAACTCGGGGTCAGCTGTCACGTGGCATAGTCCGGGGACGAGTAGGGGAGAAGGGACTGTTCCTCCTGGGATGCCAGGTGGAGGAGCGTCGGGAGGGCTTGGACCAGCTGGGGACGCAGGGAGCTGCAGTCCTGGGAAAGCCAGGAGCAGACGAGACGGCAGGAGGCCAGGACTAGGGGGTCTCTCTCACCGTGGGGCGCTTCTTCCTGGGGGCAGTTCTGCATTAAGGAAGAACGGTGGTAAGGCTTCGGTGAAGACGGCGGCATGACGCACACATTGCAGAATTCACAAGCTGGTATTGGTGCGGGTGCTAAACGTAGCAATAGAGTAAGCATATGCTGTGCAACTTGATTCTCTAAGAGGAGTTGGGGAAGAGAGGTTAATATAAAGTTGCAGCATTGGCAATTCTTTCTCTCTTGGGGCAAAACAATTTGAGCTCCTGGAAACAAGTTTGAACAGACCAATCTCGCTAAGCCTTCGGCGTATGCGTGACGCAGCCATAACTTTAATTCACAAGATGTAGACGACTGTGCATGCGAGGGCTCATGCCGTCACATGCTCCACACATGCAGAGCTCCAGCGGGGTCGTCACACGTGTAGAAACACTAAACTTCCCAAGATGCATTGTGGCAGAGGTGACATTGGCCTATTGTGGATGGAACCTGATCAAATTTGTGGTAGTTACATTTGGTAGCTACCACAAATTTGTGGTAGCATTTGGTTGATCAGTCATAGTGCGAAACTTTTTTCCCAGTGGGGTGGGGAAAGCTTCAGTTCCGCTAGCCCTGCCCCCAACCCTGGCCACCACTTGGAACATACACCGCATGTGGGGAACCCTAGAAAGGTCTCTCAGTTAAGTGATGTCGTCCGTGCTTTTCTTTGATCTAGGCCCTGAAACGAGAACTTTAATTAAACTATTAAAAAGGGTCTCCTAGTAGCTACTTCGGAACTAATAAGCTATATAGAACTGTCAGAAAAGGCCACAGACACCAATGTCGCCCATGACGTATCATACCTGTCGTACGAAGCCTAGGACTGCTGCCAGAGCGTCTTCCACCCGCCCTCTGAGCTGCAAGAGTCTCTTGCTTGTCAAGTCGTGAGCTCCTTCGAGAGCAGCCTCCAGCAACAAGAAGCATCGCAACAGCAAAGCCACGTCCGGCTTACCGAACTCCAGCTGAACCCGCACTTCGACCGCCGCCAGTGAGACGGCTAGGGCCCACGGTTCGTCGTCGGGGGTTAAAGCCCACGACGTCCCAATACGAGAAACCAACGCTGCGAGAAGTTCGAAGACGTCAGACCGCATCTTCGAGCCAAGCCGGCTTCCTAGAGTTTGCCGTAGTCCTGCCCGTAGGTCCGAAAACGCCGACGTGACGGCGTCGTCCGCTAAGTCATCGCGCGCCAAAAGCGCCGCTAGCAGACGACACACCGCGAACTTCGCTTCTCCGCCGTCTTTTTGGAATGCCGACGCCGCGCTTTTGAAGAGGGAAGACGGAGTCCGAAGCCTAACGTCGGGATCGCCAGCCAACGATGTGAGGAGGCGGACACCGTCTGGTTTCGCCAAATAGGCGCTGAGTTTCGAGTCCCGCCCGAGAGTGACGAGCGCTCGGCGCCCTGCGTGGTGTTCAGCGAACCTGGCAGCGCACGAGACGGCCTGACTAGAGAGTTCATCGTCATCGCTGGACACAAGTTCGTCGAGAGGTTCGATCGTAGGAGCCAGAACGTCGGAGAGTTTTTCGTCAGACGCGAACACACCGAGGAGTTCCAGCCCCAGCGAGCGAAAGAGCTCAGGCGGACATCCTTCGGGGGCTTCGTTCGTTCTCAGTAATCTCAGGAGGAAAGGCACACCGACGGCGTTCAGGATCTTGGCGAGGTCGTCCGAGTTTAGGCTTTCGGCACTTACGGCTTTTGTGAGCACCATCAGCGCAGCGAACTTTTCCGTGTCGGAGCGAGCTCGACGGAGAGCGGAGACCGTCGCTTTCAGGGCGGTCGATCCGCCCTTCATTTTGCCGTCTTGAGTGGTTTGGACGCGATCGACGTTGGACATGATGGAGCCGTCCTTGGTGTCGCTAATTAAACCAAATAGCCAGCAATTTTCATGACGAAAGACAACACTTCACCACAAATTCACTCGTCGATCCTCCATGCGCACATGTGAAAACACGCTCAACAGAACCGCGATAAAGTTTCATAATAAAATTAAAACTACTTAAACAATTTAATTATAATATACTGTATTTATAAAAAATATGTGTTTTTTATTTCATATTTATAAACAAACATATTGTTATTATTTCAAACATGCGCATATTAATTTGCTGCGATCCTTTGGTTTTTCTTCGCACCGAATAATAATTCATAAATATAAAAATACATATTTCTATGTTTTAGGCTTAAAACACGCACTAATAAAAAATATTACATTTTTGAACGAACTTATTTGTTTTATATACTTAATATTTTCTTGAATCAAAACCGTTTGCCCAGTTTTTTCATTCGCTGCCCTCCTAGCATCTCCGATATGGCGGGTTCTTCGGGTCGTTCTGAAAGTTGACCGTGTTCCGACATGTCTTCGAACGCCGTGCCTGTTCAACCGAAAATCGCCGCACCGGTGCGCGCGTGACAGTTCGAGCTCGTATTTACACTGCAGTTCCGACAAACGACGAAAGGTATTGAACAAACCTTACTTCGAATCGAACTCCCAAACCGAACGCGTCTCCTCGGCATTCCGTTCGGCGGGAACTTCATCTGCCGGCCACGATGACGGAGGTCGCACAGGAAGAAGTCTTAGACGAGAATTACGGTCCTGTGCGGATCCAAAAGCTCGAAGGCAACGGAATCGGAGCGGCGGACATTAAGAAACTGGAAGAGGCCGGTTTCCACACGGTCGAGGCCGTCGCGTACGCGCCCAAGAAGCAGCTGTTGACCATCAAGGGTGAGACCTCCATTACTTCACTGAAAGTTCTGGGTTGGATCGAAGAAGTTAAACCCTGTTTTCCGGCCAAGTTAAATAAACTATGCATCGCGGGATGCTGAAACCCGGTGGGGGTAAAAATACTAAAGTTTCAGAACATGACGTTACCGGGATCAAAAGATAAAGCATAAATACAAAATTTCTTAATGGGGTGACGTCCGCCGAGATCGAATATTCGTCTAACCAAAACCTGGCATTGGGGTCTTGTGTAACAAATATTTCATAAAAAGAAAAAAAGAAGCACGCCGTTCAGAAAATCAACCTCGTTTGTTCTCCTGCTGACAAGTTGTCTTCATAAATGCCGCGGGCACACCCACAATGCTGTTTCTTGGTTTGACGAATATTCGACCTAGGCGGAGCTCATAGCGAAATTTCGTATTTATGTGTTTTTTTTTATCTTTTGATCCAGGTAAGCTCATGTTCTGAAACTTCCACATTTTACCACCCTCGCTAGCGTCACATCTACATCGAGTTTCAGCTATCTGCAATGCATAGGTTATGAGAGCCGATAAACTGGGTTTCATTCCCTCGATCGGACCCTGTAGTTCCGTGCACTTCACTGTTATTTTACAACACTGACCACCCTATCCTTTCTCCGAAGGCATCAGCGAGGCAAAGGCTGACAAATTGCTCGCCGAGGCGGCCAAGTTGGTTCCTCTGGGCTTCACCACGGCCACGGAGATTCACCAGAAACGCTCGGACATCGTCCAGATCACCACGGGGTCGACGGAGTTGGACAAGTTGCTCGGTGGGGGCATCGAAACTGGTTCTATCACCGAGGTGAGAAGCATGCGCTTTGCATCGTTTCGTTGGGACGCAGTTTGCCCGCAAGCGTGAGACCTTTGTCGATGGCGGCGTGAGCTGGCAGACGTCGCTGGACTAGCTTGTCATTGGATGACTTTTCGTTGAAAATTGTGGTGCGCATTTCTCTAACGCCGGTTTTACGCAATTGATAGATATTCACTATGAATTCTATCAGATTCCTGGCTTCATTCACTGGTAGTCTACCACAGGGGTCTCCTAACACTTTGGCCCAGGATCCGGATGGGGGATCTGTCACAGCCTCGAGAGCCGGAAAATAAACGAGCAAGGACAAATCAGTAAATACTGAATAAATACACTTAAAGGAGCATTTAATTAGAAAAATATTAACTAGAGTGAACATACAAGAAATGTAAGATGGGTAATACATCCTCAATACGAAGAAAACAAAACACAAACAGGCTTTACAAAATAATTGTGACCCAGAAAACTTGCCAGGCATAAATCAGAGCACGTAGAAATTTTGGCATATTCAGAGAGCAGAAGACTAATGATAATGGTATATCTGCTGATGACAGTATACAATAGTTTGTGGGTTTCCCTTTGGGGGTACCACTTAGAAACACAGTAGGTTTCTTGGGTTTGGATAATGACGTGTTTTATTGACGAATACGACACATATTTGCCCGAGGGCCAACGAAGTCCGAGATAATGGAGCTGTCTTTTTTGACAGTATTACCACTCGAAGTCCGCGCTGCCACTATTGACAGTATCACGGAAGGGGGAGGGTCAGAACAAGAAAGGATGGCTCCGTCGAGCAAAGCCTCCCCCAGCGAGAATCGCCGCTGGTTACGGCCATCTTATGGAGCCTGCAGGAATGGACGCATCCGGGATGGTCAGAAGTGGGTTGGCTCCCTGGACGGGCGGACGCGTACGAGTATCAAGATCCCGAAGGGTGTGCCTTAGGCAAATCACCCAAGGCGGGCGAGGGATAGCCGTCTACAAGAGAATACAACCTCGCCTCGCATCTGGGACGTGCCCCGACATGGCAACGCCCCAAGGCCTGCCTGAGCTTGGCCTAGATAGGGATGCAGGGAACACGTGATTCCTACAAGCTGTGACATAAGACTAAGCTCGATATAAAGGAAACGCAAAGACATTTTAACATAGTTACACAGGCATGAAAAAGGGGATTGTGAATGGTAATGCTGGTGAGGGCAATTTAGAATAAATAATGGGCAGGTGAACCTACATTTTGATGCAGTTTTTTCTCATCCTTTCCGATACCTTTGTTTGCGCTTTTGATGTGCCTCTTGGTGCCATTTTTTTACGCGTGTTTATTTTTGAGTGGCTAGCAGCGGGCCGTGGGCCGGACGTCATTGGAATGACCGCGGGAATCTGCGGGCCAGGGTTTGGAGACCCCTGGTCTTCCACAAAGGTGTCTACTTTTCCTAGTGGCAATAGAATGTAGCAATCAAACCAGTTGGGAAAGTCAGCAGCACTCTTAGAACGGGACACTTTCACATCTGTTTGGTCTAGCATATTACCTATCTGTCTAAACTGATCAGCTATTGACTTGTCTGGTTCAACTTTCCCTCTGTAGATTAGATCTTCCTCTGAACACGAGCCCCAACCGAAGGCTGGCGCATCACTCGGCTGAGTGAGCCGAGCGCTGCATCAGAAACACAAACAAATAATTTGTGTTTGTTGTTCCTATGGGTCTAGTTCTCAACTTTGCCATCAGGGGCGCGGCGGTTGAATCCCCTCCCAAGTAATTGGTTCCCCACCAAAATAGAATTAAGAGTGTCAGGCTAGTTCCTTCTCAACCACAACTCACCTGGTTACTTTACTCAAGGTTGTGATTCGTGGAGTTTCAGATGAATTTTCCAGGTCGGCAAGTTCATCAACACCAGAGGTGGACTTATGGGTCAGGCTTGGGAAAAGATTTTGATTTTGTTGATTTTTTTCTTTAAAGATGTTGCTGTTTGGGCTTTCCCTTCCTTTCCTTAAATCCTTCCCTGCTCGACACTGAGCTCATGTGATCTACCTGCACTGGTGCAAAAAGGTGTAGCAAGGTGCAGAAATAGTGCAGGACAATGTACAGCGTGTTCAAAAAACTACTTTACAGTGTTTTTTTAATCTCAATAATAAACTATGCATTGCCGAGCGCTCGTTCTCTGCCCAAATGTAGTGCTAGAGGTCCGAACCGGATGCCAAAGTTTCAACACTAACCGTTGTTCTGTCAAAAAGATAAGAGATTTTCTAAAATTTTTAATGAGAAAATGGACCCATTTTCATTTGTTTTTGGTAACTGGTGCCATAGAGCTCCACATATTCAAGAGCTTTCTTGGTTGCCATTTTCCCATTGAAAATTTCAGAAAATCACCCACCGTAACATCTTGGGAAAAGTGGGCTAACTTTCGGTGTATACAACCAAAAAAGCTGAACAAAAAAAATATTTTTACATCATGTTTTTTTGCTAAGCTTGTTATCGCAGCGATGGGCAATGAAACAAAAATGACTGTAGCTCCCAGTCAGCAAAATTCGCTTCTATCCCGCAATAGCTACCTGGCCACATTCACGCCGGGGTCATCATTTATCCGAACGTTACGATTACTGGGAGTGGGCTATCTTTCGATGTTTAAAAGAGAGTAGCAAATCAACTTAAAAACGGGGTTTAGAGTTTTTGGATAAATCCGAATGTACGGAATATGTACCGGCGAGCATTTTTAGAATTTATCCGAAGACTATAACTTTTAATAAGAGAACGGTTAGTGCCGAAACTTTAGCATCTGGTTCGGACTGCCAGCATTACATTTAGGCAGAGAATGAGCAATCGGCGATTCATAGTTAATGTTGCAATCAAAGAAACCTTGTAAATTTTTCCAGGGGATACTTTGTTTTTTCAGTTATGCTTTCGGATAGGCTGCGCTAGTAAATCGAATATGGTAGTGTGCACCAAGTGCAGCCGGCTCGGAGTAAATGGAAGGGGCCCACCGACCAGACATGCCGCGCGCAGGTGTTTGGGGAGTTCCGGACGGGCAAGACACAGCTGTGCCACATGATGGCGGTGACGTGCCAGCTGCCCATCGAGCACAGCGGGGGCGAGGGCAAGTGCCTGTACATCGACACGGAGGGCACCTTCCGCCCAGAGCGCCTGCTGGCCGCCGCCGAGAAGTACGGCCTCTCGGGGCCCGACGTGCTCGACAACGTGGCCTATGCCCGGGCCTACAACTCTGACCACCAGACCCAGTTGCTCATTCAGGTGCGGTGGACACGCCGAGCTCTTGCTCACGTCGCTGCACGCACCCGACTTTGTAGATTTGTCCAACTCTTAACTTTAGACTAGCTTCCCGCCATCTATACTTTTGTACAGTAAATTACTTTCTGCTACGCGTTTGTTACTTCCGCAAGCGTGGTCGTCACGAGTGTTTTGTCAAAGGCCAGAATCGCCGCCTGCCTCAAACAGCAGCCAAGGAAACCCTTCCTGTCTTGGCATTGAGAGTGAAGCTGTGTAGGAGCCGTGCAGGCCTTGTAAAGAGTAGTGCGCATACTAGAGAGTGTATGGCTCATAGTTGCGCATCACTGGATAACTCTGATCTGCTAAAGCAGTGTTTAACCCTTTGCCTACCGCAAGAATTTTGAAAAAGACTATTTGAATATATTGAATTTTTTTATGTGCCCTATAAATTTAATATGCAATACAAAGGCAAAAACAAATGCCAAAATATTTATTATGTGAGAAATCTTTGAACACACTGCAAAAGAAAAAGGGACTAATGTTCCGCTTCACTGCATTACCGCAGACAGTTCACATCACCTTGCACATGGACGTTCAGGCCGGGCGTAGCAGTGTTGCAGACAGTTCACATCACATTGCACGCAAAGTGAACGCAAAACGTGGAGGTGCTGGAGGGGGATTTTCTACATTGATCCTAGTCCATGCCGACACGCCGACACGATGTCTTCATCGAAATCGGTGTCGTCTGAGCTCAAATCCAATAACTCAGTTGCATTGCTCTCGCTGTTCGATGAAAGATTAATTTCCTCGTCTTCTGAATCTGAAGAGACGTCACAATATCTTCGTTTTCGCCCCAATTTTGAGGCAAGATCGTCACTACGAACGCAGCGACCAGAAGTTGACGTCGCAATTTTTAAATCCCCTGTTGCCTGCGTTAGAACAATTTTCTGCCAAATTCAGAAATTTACCAGGTTTTTATTTTCCGTGAAGCGCCATCTATCCACGGCAAAGCTCACTAGAAACACGTGAACTAGCCCAGTTCGTCCATGGTAGCGTATTGGAGCCCGAATCAACGTGGACAAGCCCAGCTTGTCTTCGGGGAGAGCGGTACAAACAGTGTGGACGAACTCAGGTCATCCATGGTAGGGAAAGGGTTAAAACTGGAAACACACTTTAATTAGTAGGGATGGTTTACGAAACTTGGGGGCTCGGGGAACTGAGGAGGTCACTTCACGGAACCCCCAAGTTCCTAAGAACCCGGTTACAGAACCCGCAATCTAAAGAACTCAAGATCAATAGGGAAATTGGCACCTAAATGGAGTTCTGTCCCGTAGGCTTCGGCCATGATGGCAGAGACCCGCTATGCGCTGCTGGTGGTGGACTCGGCCATGGCGCTGTACCGCACGGACTACTCCGGCAGGGGTGAACTGAGTGCCAGGCAGATGCACCTGGCCCGGTTCCTGCGCATGCTCCTGCGGCTGGCAGACGAGTTCGGCGTGGCCGTGCTCATCACCAACCAGGTGGTGGCGCAGGTGGACGGGGCCTCCATGTTCGCGGCCGACCCCAAGAAGCCCATCGGCGGGAACATCATGGCACACGCGTCCACCACCCGCCTCTATCTGCGCAAGGGGCGTGGGGAGACGCGCATCTGCAAGATCTATGACTCGCCGTGCCTGCCCGAGGCCGAGGCCATGTTTGCCATCACCCCTCAGGGTATTGCGGACGTCAGGGACTAATCGTGCCTCCGGGCATCGCAGACGTCGGGGATTGGTAACCTTACGGCATTGCGGATGTCAGAGACTAGTCCGTTGTGCTCCAATGTTGTGCTGAGACTGACCTTTGGGGGAGGTTTTGGATTCAATGGATTGTTTTGATTGACTGCTTGGTCAAATAAAAACTGTGTCTATTTGGCACGCGCTGTCGTCGATCTAGCATGTTGACTGGAGGTTAATGATTATGGCAAAATCGAGATCTCAATCTGTCGAGGTCTCAAGGTTTTGTCTTTTTGTATTGGATGAATTGTTCTTGAATTGACGGTAGAATAAAGTGGAAATGGTGGTGCTTGTTTGGCACGAGCAAGGGAAAACAGACAAGCTGGCATCGATCTAGTATGTTGGCTCGAGACTGAAGATTACGGCAAGCTAGATCTCTGTCTCGTGGTCTCAGGGTAGAGGCAAGGTCTCAATCTCTGGTGACAGCAAGCCAGATCTCAGTGTTAGGGTAGAGGCAAGGTCTCAATCTCTTGATCCTTTTCCAGCATTTTTGGTGTCTTCTGTGGCTGTAAACCACAGAAAATGCCTTTTCTCTCACGTGCTCGTTTCTCTTCTACTTTGTTTGCTGTCATTAAGAGCACACACTGTCATGGAAAAGGGGCAGAAAGCTACAGCATACTTCCCCTGTCTGTTGTCCTTTTATATTTTTTATGCCACTCCTGGGCTCAATATGTTACCCTTCCACATGCCTACCTGAGTACCCTTCATTTCTGCAACCTGCTATGTGTGTCGGGACACGATCGTGCCCCTCTAGACAGGGCACGATGTCTACATTCAGTCTTGTAGACATAGGGCCTTGGGGATAGTTCCAGTACATGTACAGGCTCACATTGTGTCTGGGAGTCGGCATTACTATCCCCTACCATATCAAGACCACCAGATTTCCTGTCGTCCCCTATCTTTTTTTATCCCCCGTGATATTTGTTCCCTACATGCCTTCCCCATTTTTCCCAGTTGGTGTCTACTCTTTAAGTTCGATTTATATCTGTCTCATCAGAAAAAAGGTTGGTAGTAACTGAAGTTCTCAAGGTATTAACTGAAGCTTTTATTCAATCAAGCGTGGTGCCACTCCATTCAAGTTCTGCAGGTATTAGCTGAAGCTTTTATTCAATCAAGCACAGTGCCAGTTCATTCCAATAATATTTTTGCAGGATGTGAATTTCGTTGGAGGTTGAGTTTCAATGAGTATACATTTGTATCTTCCAGAAAACGTGTCTGAATAAACTTATATTTTAACTCAGTATCAATTATAGCATTTGGCAATATTTACGCTTGAGCGTCTCTGTCTGGTCACGAAGGAACATATCTGGAGAGGTGGTATCTAGTAAATTTTTCAGCAGCCACTAACAGCACCACAGCCACCTAACAAATTTTTCAACAGCCACTAACAGCGATGCTGTCGGCCATGTTGATTTGATCGTAAAGTGCGTAAAACAGCTTCGAGCTGTCGTGGATTTTGTCGTAACCTGCATAAGTTACGACATATTTAGTTTCGAGAATACGGATTTTCTCTCAAATATATGCGTGCACACTTTTTTCGTCGTAAGTTCGCTTTGAGAATCCGGCTGATGTCTGGAGCGGATACCATATCTTTTGTATGACCTATAAGCATTGGAGTGATGTGATTGCTGCACCAAATAGACCTATTGCTAAATTACCCAAGCATCAAGGAGTATGCTGAGAACGTAGGTACATGCGTTCGCCTCGTCTGTGTTCAATATCCAAAGTAAACATCCAAATTAAAACTTTGATGAACGCGCGTGCAAAGTGCCATTTGTTTTGTATCTTTACTTTAGAACAGCTACTGCCACAGAAGGCAGTTCGCGCCAGCATGTGTAACTACACTCTCGCGCGTTCCTTGAGCTTGGATAATTTAGCAAAAAAATAAACTTGCTTATTCTGCTACATTTTACCAAAATGCGAGGAACTTGCACCAACATTTCCCCAAAACTTAAGAGATATAATAGCTCGTGCCTCACTACCCGGCCGGATCGTTGCGATAGGCTTGGGCGAGTTTTCAGAACTTTCGATTGTCGCCTCATGTAACATACTCTTTTCGATTTGATTTCAATTCAAACACTGACAGTACTCAGAAATTTCGCAATGATTCTGATCTTCGTGGTCTGTTGGGTTAGCTAGCTATACTCTGTTTCATCACTCAGCGTGCAATGCTGTCAAAATACTGGCGCGAGCGCGTGGCTTCACCTATAGTTTTGTCCTTGCGCAGAGCGCGTGGAAATGATCAACGAGATCAAGCCCTGATACTCGCGCCAGTAGCTTTGACAGCGTTGCACACTAAGCATGAAACAAAGTATAGACGCTTTGCAGGCAGCTGTGCATGGGCGACGCCATGACTGGCCTTCAGTTTTTGTTTCCCAGTATTCTGTTTACTTCACTTCTTTGATTACCATAGCAGGCCAGGTTATTGCCATCTTAGATTTTATTCTGTATTTCTTTCCAGCATTGGCCTTTGTGGAACTCGTCCACAGCCAATTTCCAGTACCTCGGTATCCGGTAAAACAAGAGAAGGTCAGCCATAGCGGCTGTATTCTGGCGCGTGTGTAAAGCGTCTATAGTTTCATTGAGGGCGCTTCTCACTGCCAACCGGTGTACTGCGGTGTACCGACAACCACGCAGTTGCGATTTTGCTTTTCTTGCTTCGCCCTAGCTGCACCCGTGTGCTGGGGGGCAAGCAATCCTCCAGAATGAGACGTGACATAATTTCGGAATAAAACTTATCGTGGCGGTATCTTTTTTCCCTTTCAAGATTTTGCGAGGATACTTCGGTATTGTAGAAAGATTTATATGGACTCTTCTGCAGGGTTATTTTTTTAGGCCAGCTCTTGTTTAATTATCAATGACATCTTAGCAGGAGCCGTGAATGGAAGCTTGGGAAGAATGTTGACGAGTTTGACGGAATTGTTTTAAGAATGCATATTAATCGTTCACATGCCAATTTTTGTTATAAGTTCTGCATAAAAAACGTAATTGACTTTCAATCAAATTACTAAAGCTTTGTTGTTGTTGTTTATCTGAATGACCAATCAGTTTTGTTACAACTGAGTCTAGAACTTGAGAAAACATGCTCGAAATTTTTGTATTCTAACATTATTTCAGTGGGGTTCCGTACGGAATAACCATTCGCAGCAGTTCGTGCTGTACTTCATAAGTCATATCTGTTAGTGTGTCTGGACTGGTGCATCACACGCAACTAAACAGCTAGTTTTGTGTTTGAGCTGGGCACGTAGCCAAGATTTTTGATTGGGGGGCGGGGGGGGGGGGGGTGTTCATAACAATGTTGTATGAGGGTTAGGGGGGAGAGGAGGCCCCAGCAAAATGAAAAATTTGAGGGGGGGGGCATGCACCTCCACCTTCCCAGCTACGTGTCTGGTTTGAACGAAAGTTGCACACAAGTGAGAAGGTAAAATAGGCATTGCCTTTTAGCTGGGCAGGCCAACACATGAACCTTAACATAACCTTTGCTGTGGTATCTGCAAAGATTACGTCAAACCAACCACATCACTGGCAGTGTGACTGCATGCGACTCTGGCTCCTACTCGTGACGGCGGCATGACTACGATTATCAAACCTGAACGACAAACTCGGTGCATGGTGTGTGTATCAAGCTCGGTAGAAGCTTGAAGCCATCGTTAAAACAAACACAATCAAAGTTGACAATCTGACATTACTCGTTATTTCCGTTGATGAAATCGGAATAATATGACCAAGGGCTCAGATCCTACTGACCATTTGTCTAAATGTACTGCAAACGCCTGTCTTCTATTATTATTTTTAAATGGCACGACCTACGCGCGATACAAGGGTACAAGGCGATAGTGACACCGTAAAAAATTTTGAAAGTTTACTTTAGGAAGTAAGCCAGTTTAGAGAACCACCGCCACGACAAAGGGGCACAGCCCTACCTCGTTGGCAGAGCCAAAATGTGAGAACTGCGTCTATGTGGCGGAAGCTTCCAACCAATTAGAAAACAAACGGCTCATTTTAACCCTCTGAAAATTTAAGAGCTCTGGCTAGATGGTGCAAGCTGCCTCCTAATTCAAAAGTCAAAGCTCATTTTGATTCTCCATTTGTGGCTGGTGCCATTTTGAGTGTTCGTGCGTATGGCGCGTGCTTTGCTCGCGTTTTGAAACGACGAACGCGCACGTGCTGGACGTCTCGCCAACGCCGCACGTTTAAAGCCCCTTCATGTTTCAAAAGTAGCGCAAGGTGCGTCGATTCACGAGGCACGTGTAACGTGCAGCCCTGGGAGATCATGGCGGCAGCGGCGCAGCGCAGCCTCAGCTGGATTTCCGACGCTCCAACCAAGAAATTGATTGGATGTACTTCTAGGGCCAACCCCTACATCCTTTTCTCTTTTACAGCGCAGCACTAAGGCGCATTCACACCGGCTATGTAAGCAGTCGCGCGATGCGACTATACCCGTTTTCACCTCAAGAAAAAAGGAAGTTTTGCTCCATGTTCCTACGCCGCGTGAAGTAGTTCTCACAAAATTCGGTCGTCGGACGCAGGAGCGATGATTTTGGCGTTTGAAACTTGTAAAGCTTGATAAACTAACATATATCTAATCTGAAGTGCACGTACATATATCTCAGTATAAAAAGGAAATTAGTAATGCTCCGCGAGAAGCCGTACTTTTTTTACTGTAATTCTTAAGATACATCGCAAAAAAAAAAAAAAAACACCGTGCAAAAAAAATTAGGTGGTCACACTGACATGCGCGATGAGCGAGTCCAACGCCTTCGTTGGCGAGTCATTTCTCGAAAACTCTCGCTCCGAACGCCGTTGATTGGCTCAGCCGCTCCGCGACTAGATCGCATCGCAAACACTCGGGTCAGCAAGCGACTGCTCAGATCGCGTCGCTTTTTGCCCGCGGTGGTCGCTTTTGCGATGAAAGTTATCGCGCGACTAGATCGCATCGCCGGTGTGAAGCGCTGCTCAGACGCGTCGTTTGCCGCGTGGCGGCGATAAGTAACCGCGCGCAGGTGCATTGTCGGTGAAACGTCCCCGCGATGATGCATCCGCGCGGGTTCATCGTGACTCCGCGCGTTGCATTATGGAATGTTTCCCATAATGCACCGCGCGAGGAGGGAGGAGGAGGAGGAGGAGAGAGGAGGAGTAGATGAGGAGGGAGGAGGAGGAGGAGGAGGGGAGATGCCAGCTACCCGTTGTGCAGGCAAGTGATATCACCATTCATAAATCACAGAGAGGCACGTATGAAAACGTGGTGTACTCGTTATCCAAGTGGCCATCTACATGGGTATCGGGTCTGTGCTGTACCTATCGATCTCTGTGGCACGTCAGACGAAGTTGGTAAATTGTGTGCCGCCAAGGTCGACAACGGCTTGCTCGTGGTAGCTCTGTATCTCTCGCCTACGGCACTCACCAAATATTTCGTGCAAGACAAAGAAGACTTCATACCAGTCATGCAGGAAAACATCCCATTGGCCCCGAGGGACGTGCACTCGCTGTTCTGCTGTGCCATCTCGGGGGAGCACGCTCAAGACTAATGCTGAGGAAATCAAAAACGCCGAGCAGTCTTCGACAGAGCCGACAGCAAGTAGGATGACATCGAGAGTATCACGTGCTTCGTCAAAGTGTTGACTCTAACGCTGTCTCGTTCTCCCGCCTTGCTCCTGCTGTCCTGTTTCCTGGCACCGGCAGAACTTAGACAGAGTGGAGCTTCCAGATGTGAGAACTATATTTCCTTTCTCCGGACAAGCGGTGAGCGAGAATACCACAATATATACATACCCGGTGTCTCAAATAGCGGCCAGACTCTTTAAATCGACCGCAAAAATCGGTTTCTTAACCTATCGCGCTACGATTTATTGCAGCGTTCCCCACAGGTGGCGCATTTTTTCTATAAAATTTGCAAAGATCGAACAATTACCTGAGGAAACAGTAAAACAAGAAAAAAGGCTTAACTCCTATGAAAGCGCAGCAAAGCCACTGTTCTTCAAACCATAGGGCGCCATATATTTTGTTTGAAAACCGGTGGCTTCGTTGCGTTTTCATAGGAGTTAAGCCTTTTTCTTTTCCTTTTTTTACTTTTTTCTTAAGTAAGTTCCATCTTTGCAAATTTTATAGAAAAAATGCACCACCTGTGGTGCGCAAAATCGTAACGCGATAAATTAAGAATCCGATTTTCGCTGTCAATTTAAAGAACCTGGCCGCTATTTGAGACACTCGGTAGATATATACATATCTTTTCTCAGATTGTTTAGTACAGTAGATCTCAAAATCGAGATACCTCAAGGGAGGAGGAAAGGAGGGGCATACCCTCCCCTCACTCCTCCTCAAAAAGCTGCGCTCTAATTCGGCGTTACAGGAAGTTGTAAACGTCTTTCTTTTTTTCAATTATTATTTGATTTGTCCAAGCCCTGATCTTTTCAAATGTGTTAGTGGTTACAGGAGGTCGCACGTACAGGAAGAGCTCCGTAAGCTTCGCCCCTGTCTACGCCACTGGTCCCGACTCCCAAGCAGAGGTCGGCATTTTAGGTCGCCCTCACTCACCCTCACCCTCACAGCCACACTCACGTCAGCCCCTCACTCACCCTCACCCTCACAGCTACACTCACCCTCATCCCCTCACTCACTTTCACACTCACACTCACACTCACCTTCAGCCCTTCACTCACCCTCACTCACCCTCACGCCCCTCACGCACTCACCGCCCTCACGGCCCTCACACCCCTCACGCACTCACGGTCCTCACAGCCCTCACGCCCCTCACGCACTCATGGCCCTCACGCCCCTCACGCACTCACCACCCTCACGGCCCTCACACCCCTCACGCCCTCACAGCCCTCACGCCCTCACGCCCCTCACGCACTCATGGCCCTCACGCCCCTCACGCACTCACCACCCTCACGGCCCTCACACCCCTCACGCCCCTCACGCCCTCACGGCCCTCACGCCCCTCACGCACTCATGGCCCTCACGCCCCTCACGCACTCACCACCCTCACGGCCCTCACACCCCTCACGCCCTCACAGCCCTCACGCCCCTCACGCCCCTCACGCCTCACGCCCTCATGGCCCTCACGCCCCTCACGCACTCACCGCCCTCACGGCCCTCACACCCCTCACGCCCTCACAGCCCTCACGCCCCTCACGCACTCATGGCCCTCACGCCCCTCACGCACTCACCGCCCTCACGGCCCTCACAGCCCCTCACGCCCTCACAGCCCTCACGCCCCTCACGCACTCATGGCCCTCACGCCCCTCACGCACTCACCACCCTCACGGCCCTCACACCCCTCACGCCCTCACAGCCCTCACGCCCCTCACGCACTCACCGCCCTCACGCCCCTCACGCCCTCATGCACTCACCACCCTCACGGCCCTCACACCCCTCACGCCCTCACAGCCCTCACGCCCCTCACGCCCCTCACGCACTCACGGCCCTCACGCCCCTCACGCACTCACCGCCCTCACGGCCCTCACACCCCTCACGCCCTCACAGCCCCTCACGCCCCTCACGCCCCTCACGCACTCATGGCCCTCTACGCCCCTCACTGCACTCACCACCCTCACGGCCCTCACACCCCTCACGCCCTCACAGCCCCTCACGCCCCTCACGCCCCTCACGCACTCACGGCCCTCACGCCCCTCACGCACTCACCGCCCTCACGGCCCTCACGCACTCACAGCCCTCACGGCCCTCACGGCCCTCTGACTCACCCTCACACTCATGAATTTTCCTGGTTCAGAAACTCACTCACCCTCACCTCACCTGTGAGGATGAGGGAGTGAGTGAGGGTGAGTGAGTGCCCTCATGAGTGAGGTTTGCCAAGGTATGCTCCCAAGTGATGAATCTCAGACTCCAGCCCCGAGTAGGAAGTTGGTGAAACTGACCGAAAAACAACTTCTTTTCTCCTGCAGGTCGGCCTCGAGTGATAAGTTGGTACCGTTTCCTTTCGACAAACTTGGCATACCGCCCTTTTATTTTGGTGTCCGTCGAGAAGTTCCCGTAGTGTCTTGCTTATGAGCGTATTCCACATTCGTAAGGTGAATGGTTTTTGGTTCGAACCTGGTGGGAAAGAATGCCACCACTCGAACTGCCTGAGCCGCCGTGAACATCTGTTCTGACAACCATGAGTGGAGAAATGTGTGCCAATAGAATCATCTAAAAGAACTGCAGTGCGCAAGTTAAACGCAGCCCTTGCAGACATCGTAGTTATCTGCAGGGAAGGGAAGGCAACCGACTGCAATCTGCTGTGCTTCTTTATGTGATTGTTCACGTGTTTCTATCAGCCTTTTTCAAATTAAGACTTTTTTTCTGCATTTTGTCAGATGTCTTTGAGCTGTTCTCAGTGTATTTATTATACATTAATCACTCGTGAATTTTTTTAAAGATGATGTATTTCAATGGTGACATATTAAAAAAATAAAAGCACGTTACAAAAAAAAGTAATAATTTGATTGCCACAGCCATTTGATTTACCTTCTGCGGTGTTATGAAGCATATTTTTATGTTAGTCTGCAACGTTCATTTTTTTGTGTGCTATTGTATAGCGTTTGGCATTTGTTTATGTTAGTACATTTTGTATGCAGATTATAAGTTTGTTTTGTAACACTTCTGTTTGTGTTTTTTATTTGTCTACAGTTTGAATAAATGAATAAATAGATAGGCGTAATACGTCGGTTCGTGCACGCCTTTTTTTCCTGTAACATCGTGAGTACAGTCAATTTAAATAAATAAATACTTAGACAAAAATAACTAAGGCGCCGGAGTCCCGCGTGCTCCTAACAAACGAACACACAACATAAAGTTAAACGTTGTTATTGTTGTCTAAAACATTTTATGACCAGAAATTTATAGTGTTAGATGAAGGACTCGCCCACTCAGGCATACTTCTGCACTTCTCTAAAATTCGTTATTCCTTCGGCATCGAGTCTCTAGTGGACCCGATTTCTTAGAACGTCAATGCGCTCGGCGTTACTATACTCTGTTTCATGCCTCGGCGCTCAACCGCTGTCAAAGCTACTGGTACGAGGCGCGTGGCTTCATCTACGGTTTTGTTTGCGTGAGAACTCGTGCAAATGATCAGCGAGATCAAGCCCCATGGTCGCGCCAGTAGCTTTGACAGCGTTGCACTACTAAGTATGAAACAGGGTACAGTCCCAGTACATAACTTCACGTTTATAAATAAGTCGGTAAGCGTCGGTAAACGAGGAAATTTTGTTGATAAATATATTCATTGAATATTTGAAACGTGGTCATGCAGAACAGAAAACACAACAGACGGACGACGTGTCTGTTTGCTCAATACTCGAGCGGCGAAATTTTGTCGAACGCCACGTTCGATTACGTGACTTGCTTAAGGTGCATCGCAGTGGCTAAAAGTTCGATGTCGACGGCAGACGAAAGCTTACGTTGCGGACTTCGAGTGGAGGAACATGGGCGATAACAACTACATTGCACGAGGCTCCTTTTTTTTTAGCCGATGTTAAATTTTTGTTTGGTTAAAGAAGTTTGGGTTGATTTTTGGGAAAGTCAATGCAGTTATTTCTGCAAAAGAGGTTTGAACAAAACCTTCATTTACAAGCACAACATCCATCTGAACAGAAATTTCAGAGCTCACAAACCAAGGCTGGATGGATAGGCGGGACGCTGCAAAACCCAAAAGCATCACTCATGCAGCGATATCTGTAACGGATCGCCGTATTTTTGGTAAAGAAGTGCGCGATTGAGCACGGCCGGCGAGACAAGTCACGTCACGATCTTCATTCCCTCTCCTCCTCGCTACGCTGGTGAACCGAGCTGGTGAACCGAAGCGAAGGAGAGAAGCGAGGCCGCTTCCCTCATTCTCAAATTTCCCAGGAGGACAAGGACGTCATAGCCCTCGCTCGGTCGCGCCCTCCTCTTTCCAGAAGTACGGCCATCCGTTTGAGATACCGATGTATGAGGGATGTTATTGGAGTTCGCAGCGTCCTGTTCAACGCTTTTGCGGCCTTAATTTGCGAAATCCAAATTTAAGTTCAGTATCCCTTCAAAGATCTCCTAAAAGGAATTTTTTTTCAGGTCTGGTTGCGACACGCGGGTCAAAAAATTATTGTACGCAAAAAAAATGTTTTTTTAGAGCAATATTGACGGCGCGAGACGCGATTTAGTCGGTAGTCACCTCCTTTCCACTTGTTTTCTCTCTCGGCATTTCGGGCGCGTGGAGGAGAGGTGGATCGGCTTCGCCTTCACGTTGAGGTGGAAAGAGCGAATGACCATCTCGTTGAGGTCGAAAGAGCGAGTGACCATTCCGTGACGTCGATGGACTTTGCGCTCAGAATTTCAAATAAACCTCTCGCCGTCAATATTGCTCTAAAAATTTTTTTTTCGCGTAAAATTAATTTTATGACACGCATGTCCCAACTAGACTGTTAAAAAAACACTTTTTTTTTCTTTCAGGAGCGATTGATGCTGTCTGAAACCAACTTTTGGCTCTTTGCAAAGCCTGAAAAAACATTGCCCAGGGCACAGTTTTCTTTTTAGAAGAACACAGAGCTTTCCACCAATTAGAAACAATCGCCAAAAACAACCTTGAAAAAAACAAAAAAACTAAGCATGAGTCGCATGTTTTAGCGTGTATCAGGCTACCGCTGACCAGTACGACTGCACGCGTCTTCGCATCGGAATAAACAAGAATTGAAAGTGTCCTCAGAGATGAAAGGCATGACGGCCTAGTCCTTTGTCCACGTTGAGGTGATCGGAAGTAAGGAAACAATAAAGGTTCTGAATCACACTCAGTGGCAGAGCGTCCCTGGCCTGGAAATGCTAAGAAACCGAAACTCAGGAAACTTGACGCTACCAAGATGGCCGCGTGCACAGTGCTGCCAGATCACCAAGCAGTTTCGCATACATCTCCTGTCGCTATAGGTGCTGTTTTAATACAGAAACATCGGAGAAGGTTCGTGAGCTTTGCAGATTTCTTGGTTTGCACGAGCGCTCGCGTAAGAATAGGAAACATTTGAGTAAGCTATAAGCTCGTGCCCCTACGTTCTGCAATGCCACGCAAATCTCGAAATTTTCGTTGCCACGGTCCGGGCAGCAAAGCATCGCGACGGGCGAGGTTATGGCCGATAACTAGCTTCCCGTGTTATCAAACCGGGGTGCAGTAAAACTTTACAGCGACGATTGCGGTCTTCGGCGGAGTGCCGAATCGTTCGGTCATTCGCACGGGAAAGCAGAGATTAAAACACGCCGATCAGTTTTCAAATTAGCTAATCCTTCAAATATTCTTTAGTTTACTGTTTTGAGGTGAGCCCATTGGTATATAGTCTAATATCTTATGAAACAATAAAACAAACATAAAGATGTGCTGTCCGTGTTCCGTTTTTCTATGCTTGATTTCTTTAGTTGTCGACTACATTTGTTTTGAAAATAAAGTACGGTCTCATATATTTTAAAGAAATTATATACTGAGGATGCTCAAAACTGGCATGGCGCAAAAGTAGGCTTCACCTTACAACGAGCGCGTATTGCACGGAAACCAAGCTAGTTTTCGCAATGTCGCGAAAGGGCCAAAAACCAACGCTAGAATTAGAAACATTTTGTCCCTCGGAGTAGTATGGATACGACTCTGAGGGCCAAAACACAACGTGAAAATTGCACAGACAGAAGACGGCTGTAAATTAAAGTATTTTGTACAGTTCCGTAATCTTACGAATACGGAACCGTAATCATGATTCAGGGAAGTTCTCTCTATAGTGCCGTACGTTTTACAAAGCACAATAATAAAATCTTGTTTTTTCTTTATATACAAGGCAGCTTGTGCTTCTTTTTTTAATTAACAAGCACTGTTCCGATGAAGGCACATACACATTCACACACAGACATGCATACATATGCAACAAACAAAAAATAGAAAAGAGGCTCGAAACAAAATTTGTATGCAAAACACGCAGGACTCTTTACATAAGCATCGAAATTTGCCGTTAGGTTTCAGCCAAAGTACCGTCGTACCCTGCGAACGAAGACACCATCCGGGCACGACTGTCGGGAATACCGCTATCCGATTCGCCACGCTGCACGACTCGGGTGGAGTCTCTCCCGTCTCGGAGACGCCGCCGTCGCCTTTCGTCCTTGGCCGAAGCTCGTCCGCCGAGAAAAGCGCACCGTGAGTCGTGCCGCAGCGATAAGAGGACGTCTCCAGCGGGAGTCTGCACCTCGCGCCTTGTTTCTGGGGCTGCAGCATGCGTCGACGAGTGGGCATCGTGGGCTTCGGCCATCTGGGGCAGTACCTGGCGGCCGAACTGCAGCGGAGGCCCGACGAGGTCGAGCTCGTCTTCGTCTGGAGCAGGGGCAGGGTGCAGGGACTGCCGCAGCACCTCGTGCTCGAGGACCTGGCACACGCGGCGTCGCGAAGGTAAGGCAGCCTCTCCGAGACGGTGCAAAAGAGCTCACACAGCAATTCATTCATACCCCCCCCTCCCCCCTTCCCGGGCTAAGTCCGATGCCTCACAGTGGTTGTTGTAGCCCAGTGATAAGTTGGGCTAGTTGGTGTAGCATTGTAAAATGGTAAAAGCCGCGTGAAAAAACGACACGGACAGAGAAGGTCTACATACACAGAGTGCTGAATCCGGTGTCTCCTTTACAAAACGCACAGAAGCCTAGATACCCCCCCCCCCCCCCCCCAACCCCCGAAATATTTCTTACACCAGTCCCTCCTATAGATTACAAGGCCCGCGACTCCAGCGACTTATAGGGGTCGCTACCATCGGGTAAATGTGGCGGTCTCAGGCAACACCTCCTAGATAGTCTAAAAGTTGTTGTCTCAGGTCGTGCAAAAATGCCATCTCAACGCACAGCGCTCGAGTTTTAGCAGGCAAGCATTAGACTCAAAAGGGTTTGCCCCGATTTTTGTTCTGGGCAAACCTGCGGCGATGTATTGGCTTAAGCGAGCTTCCATGGCTTGACCTTCTTCGGGTAAGTGATGGTGGGACTGCGATGCTGATGAACGTTGATAAACGCACAATGTCTGGTTCACGCGGTAGAGTAGGTTGTGCTCTTAAGAGCGACTTGGGCAACACGCTTAAGGCCCGTTCACACTCTTGCGACCGAGTAAGACCGAGAGAGACCAGACCGGTTTTTAATCCTCTTACGACGTCTTAAGACCAGCTCCGCAGCAGCGCGCCCGGTCCTAAGACCCCGCAAGAGGATTAAAAACCGGTCTTGACTCTCTCGGTCGTACTCGGTTGCAAGAGTGTGAACGAGCCTTTATACGACAGTAACAACAGAGTCACCGGAACAGCTGTTCCATAGCGCCAACCGCCAACATCGCGTGTAATCACGGAAGCCACACAAAACAAGCAGAAATCATTAAAAAAAAACCTGCTTCGGTCAGTTAAGTGTTTTCCTACTAGGTATCGTTCATTTTGCTGGAGTCGCGAATAGTGGATTCTCAAAGTCCCAAAAACTATCCCCAGCTTCCCGAGCCACGAAAGCCGCGGTCACACTGCTAGCACATCGTACAACAGACAGTCTGCAGCCATCTGTCTGAGACGTGTTTCTTCCTTTGACATCGGTCATAAAACAAAATTCTGCAGACATCTTAAAACACACGTACACATCAAGCAAACATGCTTCGAAACGTGCCCGAGACCCGTCGGCAGATAATTCTGTCATCATGTTGTCTGCAGTGTTCGAAGTTGCCGGAGAAGAATTTGAGGCGTCCAGCCCGGAGCTTAGGCGAAAGGCATCTCTTCTTTTTATTGTTGTCGCATGGGCTCCCGAGATCCACTATAGGGCGAGCCAGAGCGACAGTCTGCACGAGCAACTCGCGCTCGCTGTGCTCGGTAGTGTGGCGCTTTCATTGTTTTAATTTAGTGCGCAAAATATTTCTTTTTGAGTGAGGCAGGTATTAAGAGTTGCGACTCTACAATGTCCTCAGCGAACACCATGTCTTTTTGACCACGGCCTAGGGTTCGAACAGGAGACATCGTGATATCAAGTAAGGAGCACTTTTTTCGAGTATCAAGTAAGGAGCACGCGCACCGTGTAGTTTAAATAATTGCTGCATTAGCTCCGCGCAACTGTAGAGAACAAACTTATGGAAAACCTTCATGCGCCGAGTCTCTTTATGCCAGCAGCATAAGAAATTATTCACGCACGCGATTAATGGTTTCATCTGTTGACGTCGGTTGATCCCTTCTCTCTGTACCTAACACTGACCCGGCCTGCCACAATAAATTGCTTATGCCACTGACGCGATTGGCGACGGGTTCTGTTAGTCTTCCTTCGCACAGATCACTCATTCACCATTCATCTGGAACACTGCGACACAGTGCCACGTGACTTCAATTGATGTACAGATAGCGATTCAATTAGCGATGCAATTTCCTCGTTAAATGAAGGGAAATACAGGGACAGATGGACGAACAAACTTTTTAAAATTTTCCGTTCAAAATAATTTTTTTACAATTGGTTAGATACTTTCTACACTAAATAATTTTACACCCTTAAGGGCGTAAAAAGAGTGTTCCAGAGATGTACACCTATGGGCACACTCTCTCACCACCCTTTTTGAAGGGTCTCCGCACTGACACCGTCTTAAGCCGGGGTTGCTTTAGCGACGATCTCCGACAATTATTATCTGCACCGATGCTTTTCTCCTTGAAATGCATTTCTTGAACTTGGATATATTATGCATTACGCGAAATATTGACGAGAACAGAGCAACGTGCAGCCTTCGCACTTGTGGAGGTGGTCACCTGCAAATTAGTATCATTGAATCGTCGTATAAGGTGGTGAATTCACCGGGGTCACGATCTTTCTCTCGCCCGTGCGTGATCTACCGCGTCTGTATTTGCTCTTTCATGTGCATGTAGCACTTGCATGTGGTGCTCGTTGCCTGTAGACTGATATCACTAGGATGCACCTAAGATTGCCAGCGTCCTATCATTCAAAAGCCACAGTCACACTGCTTGTACAGATCGTACAAAAGACAGCCTTCACTGCAGACATGAGGGTAGAATTATCTGCGGACACCCATTTCAAGCATATATCAAGCATGTCTGATTCGTGCATGTGTATGCTTCGAACATGACTGCAGCCAGTATTTTGGATGCCCCATGTGACGCGGCCGTCATTCAAGGAAGAGCGTTGATATGGAAAAAGGAAACTCGGAACATGTTGACCAAAATATACAAAAGACAGCCTACAGACACGAGTCATGCACCGCAATGTCCGCGGTTCGAATGCCCCGTGCCAAGTTCTCTCCCTGAACTCATTGCCACGCGGCATTCGAAGCCCGGATCTCGCGGTGACTCGCGTTCGAATCTGTACGCAGACTGTCCTTTGTATGATGCACAAGCAGTGTGACCCAGGCCTTAGGATGGCGGCCCTGGGAATGTAGAAAGTTTTATGCACACACACGATCATAAAGGTACCTTTAGCCCCTTCACACGATCATAAAGGTACCTTTAGCTAAGGGAGCTTCATGACCGTCAGTGAATCAGTCCGAGATCCTCCGCGCGTGGCATATGTACTCGTGGCACAAGAGTGTGGGCTGATTCGCCGAACTCAAAGGGACCTATGTTAAATGTACCTTTGTGCTGCCCGTGTGAATGGGGTATTAGTGTGTATGACAACCCTGCAAACGGTCCCGTGCAGGCCGGACCTGGTGGTCGAAGTGGCTCACCCGGCCGTGGCCCGAGCCCACGGGGAGCAGCTGCTGCGCCACAGCGACCTGCTCCTGGGCTCGCCGACGGCCCTGGCCGAGCCGGACACCGAGGCGCGGCTGCGGGCGGCCGCGTCCCGCCACGCCCTCTGGGTGCCGTGCGGGGCCCTGTGGGGGCTGCACGACATCCGGGCGCTGGCGGACAGGGCGCAGCTGGCACAGCTCACCGTCACCATGGCCAAGCACCCCTCTGCACTGAGACTCGTCGACCCGGACATGCGCAGTCGCTGCGAGGCTGCCGCCACCGAGGCCCGTGCTGCTCTATGACGGTGAGTTCAGAAGGAACATGGAGGTGGTCAAAGATGGGAGGAGCGCGCTACTTCAAAGAGGAGTCTCATAGAAGCCTCAGAGCTCTTATAGCCGACGCTTCAGTAAGCGACAGCTATTCAGGTCCACCAAGAAGCGGCTGCCAGTTTGAAGCTTGCACTGCCCCAAGATACTTCTTGATTTTCATGTCCCTCACCATGGAATGGCTGGATAGACTATTAGATGTACTGCATGTGGTAATCGGACGATAGATAAATAAATAGTCTCACAAGGAGTTGTGCAGCGTTCGAACGGCGCCGGCTGACTTTACACGTATGTTAATAAAGTGTAGGGCTCACATTGCATTAAGATCCCTTCGCCGCTCCCCAAGAACTACAAAGAGCCACTTTTTTAATTCTCAACGGTCATCATGGGTGCCCGTATCCTCCTCTCATCGCCTTCCCAGATTGGCATCAAATATTGAATACCGAGTTTTGTTTCTCTTCGAGCTATCCTCACACGCGTCTCCAAGATAACGAGCAGCCGCCGTGACGGCTGCCATGATCGGTACCATGAACGGGGGCGCTAGCCGTGACCGGCCTCCGTTGCCGTGACCCGAAGCGGAGACCTTTCCGGAAACCGTGTCACGAGCGCGCGTCACGACAGTCCGCGCATCGGGGCACGCGCACGCAAGCGCCACCGATCTCGATGGCTGTCCGTATCTTAATTGGCAAACAGCAAAAGCTGCGGTCCACTCCAGACCAATCAGAGGAGTCGAACCAAGGCACGTGATGTCGTAAGACCAACACGCTGTTTACTGACGAGTCGACGTTTGACCACACCAGGTGAGGGCACTGCGCGTGTACCGTGCCGATCGGAGCGCCACCTTAGCCTCGTGACGTCAGGGCGGTGTGTTGCTGGTGTACATCCTAGCGTGGAGAGAATGTCACGTGCTTCGAATCGTTTCTGATTGTTTTCATGGGTGCAGTATAGCGTTCGCCCTTTGCCAAGTTATGCTGAAGCGCGGTTCTTGTCAAAGCATCTTTCATGAATGGGAGTGCTCGAGCTTCGTAATTTTCCTTGTGAGGTCGTGATGAGAAGTGATTGATTGTAAAAATAAATTTAAAACAATCTCAAATTATTCTGGCAGTCCACGTTCCGCTTTTGTTTTCGCATCTGAAACACGTCTGCTCCAACCAACGCACAGGTTAGGTTGTCATCTATTGTTGTTGAAAAACGTTGTCGCCAATGAGCGCGGGACTTGTCCACGTCACTCGTACCTCGCTATCCGCAGGACCACAGCGATAATTACTGGACAGTCCATGGTGCATTGCGATCCACGAGAAAGGGAATATAAATGTGATGTGAGAATTGACAGTTTATCTTGCGAAACACACACCAAACCGTTCTTTTTCGTGTGATTTTTTTTGTGAAGTCGACACTCTGAGTGATGTCAGTTCCAAAACAAACATTTACACAAATAATTTCTTTTTATTATTGTTTGGTCTTGAACCGAATGTTTGTGGTAAGTATAGCTGTTGCCCTAACCTGTGATGATCCTTCGCGACATTAGAGCGTCCTCAAGCACCGTTAATTTTTACAATACTCCAAGAGCCAATGCAAGAAGGTTTTTACATGCATGCAATGAATATTGGAAGGTCCCACTCTGGCGATTTTTTCAGCTATCCCAACTAACAATATTTTTTTAATCCCCGATTTACCCTTTCTGGTATGCTATTTAGTATCACGAAATTCAGAGTAGTGCTTCTTAAATCGGCAAATGAAAATTATGCAAAAGCCAACATTCAAATGTACCCGCACTTTCAGTGCCGTAACGTCAGTGGCAGGCAGGCTCGCCAGTCGAGCAAGCAGTCTAAAAAATAGAATATGCCAAGCATTTGTACACGTGCACTGGAACGAGCTTTCAAAGCATTCATTTGACACCATTAAACTGCTCGCAATATAACTTGTTCGGAACAAATCCTACAGTCCAAAGAGTGAATCCATGCCTTCCGCTGGCGTGTGTGTTGTGTGTTGCTTCAACTCGTGAGCTGCACAGAGTGATTTGTATCACTGCCGTTTGTGCATGGGGCTCGTCATGTTTTTTCTTGCTTCACTTTTTCTTTAACATTATTATTATAATGAGTCAATACCAACAACAAAAAAGCACAACATTTTTTCTTTTTTGTGTGTGTGTGTAACACAATGCGTACAAGCACGTCAATCTATTCGTCAGGCCCCGTGCGCGGGCTGTGTCCCCTGGCGCCGAACAACGTGAACAGCATGGCGGCGGCCGCCCTGGCGGCGCACACGCTGGGCTTCGACGGCGTCCGTGGCCGCCTGCTGGCGGATCCCGGCCTGGCGGACTTCCACACGCTCGAGGTGGAGCTGGTGGGCCCCAGCGAGCCGGACGGCCGCACCTTCAAAGTGCACACCGTACGCCGAAACCCATCGGACAAGGGCGTCGTGACCGCCAGCGCCACCTACGGGGCCTTCTTGGGTAGCGTGCTCGGTATGGACCGCCGTTCAACTACACCTATTCGCGACCCCAACGGTTCCTCTGTCTTCGCCGCCAGGCTTCGTCAAGTTTCGCTGCATGAATGCTCGCACATATATAGCAATATGGGATTCCTTACCATGCTCCATTCATTCCGAATTTAGAAGCATACGGTTAAAATGCGTAACCTTACTTTGTTAAGCTATAGTTAGGTGGCGCTAACCGCCGCCCGACTAAAAGGGTTCGGGTTCAGCTTCATTCATCCATCCATCCATTCATCCACTTGGATAGGCGCCTTTGCCGCTGGGGGTCGTGACCGTCGCCGAGAGGGCAGTGGCGTAGCTAGACCATCCGGCACCCGAAGCCCATGTGTCTCTTAGTACCCCCCCCCCCCTTCATGGACACCTATTTACATCTTCTTGATGGCGCAGTTGCAAGGTTAACAGGACACGCTTTTCCTACAAAGCCTTCACTCTTTCCACTTTAGTAGAGCGAACGCTGGAGAGAAAGCAAGTCACTCCTCGCTTCTTCTCTCATTCGCTTGAGTAAAGTGGAAAGAGTGAAGGGCTCGGTGAAAGGAACTTTTCGTGCTTTTCTTAACCTGCATTTGTTTTTGTTTTCTGTATTTTTTATAGGGTAAATTATTTGCGCATGCATCGTTCCACGAGCAGCATCACCGCTTTGGCGTGACGTCAGAAAGATGTAGTCGGAGAGACTGCTCGAGCGAACGGCGCAGAACATGTTACCATTATCACAGGGTTTTCGTAGCGTACCCGGAAGCTCCGTCCCCGGCCCGCACGTGCACTACAGGCCTCGTCGGCGAACTCGATGCACGCTGCGCTTCGATCGCACGTGACGCGTCGCACGTGTGCTGCTCCAATAATTTTGCGAAAGATCTGCCGTAAAGTTTCGAGAGAGCGCCCGCCCCGAGAGATCGCCCATCCCGTTTTTCTGGCTAAATAGCTGTAACATAAAAATTCCGAAACATCGCCCACCTCCCGATTTTCGTCGGACGTCACGCGATGTCCGACGGAAATCGCATCCGCCCCGCGATCTGCTGTATACCGGTACGTCTGATAAGCAACTTCACAGCGGGTTCCCGCGTTTTTGTCCACGATCTGCGCGCGCAATATCGATTCCCGTATCACGAGTCTGCTGCGTCTGTGATCTGCGCGATATTAGTTTCCGTGACATACGAGTTTGTAACAGATTCCCGCGTTTTTGTCTGTGATCTGCGCGTGCGATTTCGGTTCCCGTGACAGGCAAGTTTGCAGCTGGCTCCTTCATGTTAATTGCACCACAAAACTTTAATATGCTGCGTCTGCGATTTGCGGTATTCGTTCCCGTGAGATGAGAGTTCTCGGCGGGTTTCCGCGTGTCCTTCGCACCGTGAAACGCGAATCTGCTGCGTTCGCAACCTCCGGTATCCTTTCCCGTGACGCAAAAGTTCGTAGCGAATTTCCGCGTGTTTACCCCATCGTTAAACGCGAATTCGCGGTGTCCGCGATCTGCGATATCAGTTCCCGCGTCACGCGTGGTTTGTAGCGGGAGGGTTTTTATCATTAATTTTTGATAAAGTTTTTCTGTGGCATCCCGAGAGATAGCCTACCCCATGTTTTTCACCATTTATCTTCATTTTGGGTGGGCGTTCTTTCGAAACTTTACGTAATCATAAAAGTTTGGGTTTCAGTTATCTTTGTCAGTGCTCAAGAATGTAACCATGGAAGGAATCAGTCTTTCGACGGTAAAAACAACGATAGGGAGAGTTGAGATCGCGATTTCATTTTGTTTTTCACAGTCTTTGGTGCCAGGCGCAGATATGTCTCTTTCCTAAAAACCTCTCTCTTTTGTTACCCTTCATTTTCTTGCAGAGGCGGCCAAGGGCCGGGGACCAGAGGCTGCATTTTTGCTGAGCATGAGCCGGAGCAGTTCTCAAAGATTCGTCGCCATGCGCGGCAACGCTCTCTTAGCTGCTCCGCTTATTCAAGCAAGCGAATAAAATATAATTTCTGCACACATACGTAAGTGTTAATTGTGATGCGTGCGAGTACCGTGTGGTACACTCCGCCTGCGGGCACATGCAGCCTAAAAGTTGAGTCCTCCAGAAACGGCAACCACGGTTGCTGAGAGGCAAGAAAGTGCCACTTCAATGTTTATTACCAACTTTCGTAAGTGTTGCTTTCGCGTTGCCGAACGTTTATTATCCGCCCAGTTGTAGTGATAGCGGTCTGAACGAAATGTCAAAGCTTCAGAACTGACCGCTGTCTTATTAAAAAGTTATTGGTTGTTTTATGCAATTTTCAATGCGAAAATGGCGGCCGACGGAGCCCTCGAATAGGCAGCCGGCAATGGCCAGGCGGCGCCACGAGAGCACTGCATACAGCGCCACAAGCGGAGGCGTCTCTGTTAATGGGGCGGCCAGTCTGCCCGTCAGGCCGTTGCGAGCGGCGGCGACCCCCATTTCAGCAGTCCCCGTGTGCACCTGCGTGCCATGTCCATGGTTCTTTTTTGCGGGTTTTTAAGACCATCGGGAGCGTTGATATGGGTCCAAGTGTTTAGAGAATATTCGAGAGTCGTCATTTGGACACCACTCTGAGTTGTCTTCACTACTTGTGGCCGCCCGATCGGTCTGTGCTTCGTTTGTCTCCCAGGAAGCGACACTCAATACAACGAGAAGGCAGCGAATGGGTTTATTGTACATCCCGGTTGCCCGTCTTCGAGAGCCGGCGAGTCCGGACCCGCCGACCCTAGCTGTTCCGGGCTATCACAGCCAGAGTCTCGCTGCGGAACCACTCGGGGATCGTCATGGACTAGGCCGGTATGGTCAGGGTTCGCCGCTTCCGCCGGTCCTGATCCGGAACCCTCACCGGTGGAATTCTCCGGGGTTCACCATGGGCCAGACCAGCCAGAACGTATCTATCGTTCCTGCCCAGCCCCAGCCTCGTGCAGCACGCTCTTCCTCTTTCTTCGCCGGCTGGCCCCCGCTCGCGCCTCGCTCGGCCGTCCTCTCCTCCCGACGCCCCACCATAGGTCGGCATTTTAAGCTGTCCTCACTCAAACTCATGATCACCATTTTTTCCTCAATCGGAACTCACGCCCGCTCACGATCACGATTTATTCAAAATAGGGTCATCACCCGGACTCATCCTCGCGGTTCAACACAAAACCAAAACTCACTCGCCGTCATCATCACGGTCGTCACGCTCACAGATCATCACGGTCATCACGCTCACAGGTCATCACGAATCCATCAGACTCAACAGGTCATCAGACTCACAGGTCATCACACTCACAGGTCCTCACGGTCCTCAGACTCACAGGTCATCACACTCACAGGTCCTCACGGTCCTCACACTCACAGGTCATCACGCTCATCACACTCACAGGTCATCACGGTCCTCACGGCACTCACACTCACGGCTCCTCACGGTCCTCACGCTCACAGGTCATCATGATCATCACACTCACAGGTCCTCACGGTCATCACACTCACAGGTCATCACGGTCCTCACACCTCACAGCTCCCCGCGGTCCTCACACTCACACAGGTCTTCACGCTCATCACACTCACAGGTCCTCACACTCACATTTCATCATGCTTACAGGTTGCTTTCTTTGTGTTTTTCTTTTGTTTCTCGCGAGCCGTTGGTTTGTCTTCGCGAGAGTCGTGCGGCGGGGAAACTACCCCAAAACAGTGAACTTCTGAACCGCTTATCCAATTTAAAAGAAATGTACTATGTTTATGTTTATGCTCCGCACATTTCTACCAAATTTCGTTAACCTGGAATAATTACGAAAGAAACTAAATGCAAGCTGACGAAAGTGAGTGTGTTGAACTTTCGCTGCATGCTCACAAGTGCGGCGGTAAAACACAAACGCGCCTTCCAACAGGTGACATACATCGTCGCAGTGATTAGAGTATCGCCTCGCTGTGCATACCTCGCTCATTTGTACACAAATAAACGATTACTACATATATCACCCCCGTTTCTTTTTTTTTTTTTTTGTGCCACCCACACGTACTTTTACGGAAGTTTATGCAGCATATAGATATAGTAAACATATGCATCGACCAATTTTTTTTTTCGGTTTTGGGAGGGCGATAATATTAGGTAGGGTGGTTTCACGTGACGTACCTCTGGTTTGAAATCTCACCATAATCCCTGTTGGCAGTGGTGTCCGTCAGTCGTATGCTATTCTATGAGCAGAGGCTGCGGAGGCCGAGTTTTCCTTCTCACTCGAGTTGCTTCTGCTTTTGTTGATCGACCGTGCTTGCCGGAGTAGGGCTGCGATTTAAGGAATCATCGGCCGGCATTGTTTTTCAGTCATCTCGGCCTTTATCAAATACTGTCAGCATTTATTATCTTGATACGTGCAGCCGTCCTTGGATTGATTTCGTTTGGATTGGTATGGCATGGCTTTGCTTGGTTTGGTTTGGAGTGGTTTGGGGGTTTGGGGTCGTCCCCGTGTGTCTGTCGCGTTCTCGATCACTTAGGGCGCGCCAGCTTTCATGTGGGAAGCCGCGTCATTCTTGGCGCGCAGTTCTATAATGGGCAATCAGTTCGTCGAACAATGTTTCATAGACAGATCGTTTCATCGACACTGCGATGTTTCATCGGCAGATTGTTTCTTCGACATTTGTTTCATCGATGTGTGATCCGCAGATCGTTTGTTCGACATTTGATGCTCGACAAAACTTGTTACATTTCGTCGACACTTTTTTTTTACTCGGACGTCTAGACGACATTTCTCTCTCTCTCTCGCTCTCTTTCATCGACGCGGCGTTGGCTTCTTGACGTCTCGCGTTCTTCGCGTGTTCGCAGCGCACTACGGTGTCCGCTACGGACAGGGCGCAGGTGGCGCAAGCGCTAACGCTCCTCACTCTTTGTACGCAGTGCTCTGTGCGCTTACGTTGCTGGAGTGGTGCGTGCGGCGTGGCGGCCTTTTGGATACGTTTGGCCGTTTGGGCACGTGCTCGGCCTGTCTAACAGATATTTGTTTACGTAAGGAGCGCGCCCTATGAAGCTGAGGCTCGGCGCTCGGCAGCCAGACGGCCAGACGCATTCGTTGCTTTCAGTCGTGCTCTTGGCTGCGTGCATACTCGAAGCTCGCGAGATGCTGAATCGTTACAAACTTTTTCTAAAAGGGGTGTTTCTCGGCGCAGTGGTGGCCTAGTATACCTAAGGCTCATTTTTTGTAGAATGACGTGAGGCTTATTTTGTGCCCAGTAATGCACGCGAAATACAAAAACTGACGTTTTGCATTCTCGTCTTGCAAGTGTTCCGAAAAAGGTAGTGACGTATAGGTTAACCTGTCGGTTTCAGTAGTCTTTAAGAGTCGATGAACGAGGTATTTACATTGTTGTAGCTTGTAGAGTCGGAGTTGGCGGAGATCTACCGTCTATGTCGTCTTCTTTGCCATTGGACAGCTGACCGATTCTACGTGCTCGAGCTCTCGCTGAAAGCGTAATCCTATTTATATAGTATTCAACAGTGCTCATTCGTGTGTACTGTAGTGAACATTTCAGGTCCGAAATATCAATAATTTATTGCTATCAACCAGGAAAACGCAATATCTGTAAACACCTTCCGACAAAGAAAGAAAACGAGAGCTCGCCGTTCGCTTTGACCAGTAGACCGATCTCGCGAACCGTCTGGAGCGTGCGTGACGCAGTCATAGTAGTACTTCACAGGAGGCAGAGGAAGTGCACGAGACGGCTCGTGATCGACACGCGCAAGCCTACAGCGGCGTTGACCCTTGTGCGGAAAGACTACATGCAGTTCCCGCAATGCATTGCGCCAGAGGAGACGTAGCGAAACTGGCGGTGAGGTCGGTCTATTACCTCAAGCCCGGTTCACACATCTGCGTTCCGAGCGACAGAAACGACAGAAACAACACGAACGACATGACACCGGGACGATTCTGTTCGCATTACAGAGCGTGACAGATAATGCAATGAGGGTCCATATCACATGAGCGAATGACGTTTTGCGAACAACGACATTTGAGCGAATCGACGTTTTAGCGAATAACGGGGGCGCGCGTTAAGCCATCCGCCGCGCTGCGCTTACGCCGCTTCGCGGCGACTGTCTGCGGCGGCTCATTACAAAAATGTGAACCCACTTGGCCCACCCGAAAACGCCGCTTCGCGGCGTCCGACTGTTCGCTAAAGTGTCATTCCGTGAAACGTGGGCGTTCGCTAAAACGTCATTCGATCAAGTGAGTGCCTCCCGCAATGGGTAGCTTTGTCAAGCAATCATGTGTAACGGTTGTCCCGGTGTCTGTAATAATAATAATAGTATCTTTATTTGGCCCTGGAGAGCATGTCCTTCGTGTCGTTTCTGTCGTTCCTGTAGCTCGGAACGCAGATGTGTGAGCCGGCCTTTGCGAGCCTACTCCGATTTTAGCCTTGAACGTCACGGAAAATCGATCTTCTTGCCTTTTCGAGGTGTCGCCACGGGTAGGAATACTGGTGGGGTCTACCGTCTATGCAAGTGATTTGTTCGGCACACAAGCGTCAGTACAGGTTATGACTTTGTCAACACTGCCTGAAGCCTATTCCAATTGTAAAATAAAATATCGAAGGCGTCTTCATGGTCACTTTAAATGTGCGTGCTTGCACGACGTGAAGTGTCACAGCTTTGCGACCGCAACACCTCACGCGGGCACAATGTCCGCGCATATTAAAATTGAACTGGGCGGTGTTTTTAAATACAATATTTAGCATTATTTCGCTCATTTAGTTCCCGGATATTAGCAGCACATTCGGAAAGTTGAAGTTGAGTGGGTCTTTTTATTTTTTCATAACTCGCGGAAATTATGACAAACGGTTTCTCTAGTCATTGAGTTGCACATTCACAAGAAATATTATAATTTATGTTACATAATTATCAAACCCGCGACGTTTCTGTAACCATCGGTTCTAGACATGATTGTCTGTCGTTCGGTTAAGAAGTATTCATTCAACGCAGTAGTGCACTTCAACGACCCGCTGACCAATCT